>CM055098.1:10144745-10364745 GCA_029204225.1 Diphasiastrum complanatum | reverse complement strand
GTCAGACTCCGACGTGCCTTTGAAAAATTGGTTGTTGCCCATATTTTCTTATCGCCGGACTCTGATTTTTGGATTTTTTATTGGGACGTCGGACTTGGACGTGTCGGATTGCGACGGATTATGACATTTTTGAGCATACGTCGGACGCCCACATCGAAATCTGTGCAATATGTTATTGTATTTTCAATGGACATATTCTCCTCAAGAGAGAATATTCCCCCTAGGATTTCCATGCAACCTATATTGAGCTATTGATCTCCTATTCTTGCATTAAAGCAGTCTTCACCATGCATGTGCTCCTATGTCCAATTATAGGTCTAGGCCCTCATATAATTACTAATTACTTGATACGACCACGTCCGAAATGATGTATCATAACTAATAATCACATACATCTGGAGTGACCGACTATCCACGTCAGGAATTATTCTGATTCCCTTGTACAGGACATGGACATAACATTCTTCTCCCCTTAGACCAATTTTGTCCTCAGAACGAGTAACAAGGGAAGATCACATTTGTATGCTTTTAATTCTTCCCATGAATCATTATCCTCAATTTGATCAACCAACCTAAGCATGCACACAGAGATAGAACAATTTCTCAATTGTTTATCTCTGATCCTGAGTACTCATTCAAGGTCCAATGATACAATGAGCGATAAATCTTCCAAATGGGTAAAATCTTCAATACATCAAATTGTCATCATCATATAAAGCAAATTTACATGATACACTAGATAACAGTCGACCAAACTTGAAGATTAAGTTTGAAAGCTAACAAATCAATCATTTAACTTTCACTTTTACCCTGAAAATGAATCTTTAGTCTGACTTCAATATCAAATTAGTACTTAGAGGTGGAATAATTCTCAAATTTTATGTCTCTACACTGAAGTACTATATTGACCTTTAGAAGTACACTAAGAGATTAATTTTTTCTAACGAGTTTGATTCTTTCCAATCTAATAATATCACCTTCATGTAATCTCAAACTTACATGAATCACTAGGTGAGTTCTCACCTTACATTGGAAATCAATGTTCAAAAGTTAAAGATTCAAAACAATTATAGTCCAAGACTATCCACAATTATTTGTAGACCGGTCATAAATGCTTCTTGGTACATATACACTTAGAATTTTTTCAGAAACTAAGGTACAAAACTCATCCAACCAAATCTCTAGGAGATTCATCAAGATAAAAATAACTTTTACTCAGTCCCTGAGTACCCCAGATACTCTCTTGAGTTAAGTACTCTATCCCTAGCATCACATGCCAGAAAATAGCAACCATTCAATCTTGATAAACTCAACTGCTCCTAATTAACCAGAGAATTTAGGCTGAAAAACAATACACAAGCATTCCTTGACTACAATCTGTGAAGGTAAGCAAATGCCTCATAAGTAAATGATTACTTAAAGAAAATGCCTGTGAGAGCCAAACAATCTCAAGTTTGTACACAAATTTAGAGTTCAAACAACAGATCTAAATTTTAACTCCACCAATTGATCAAGAATTACTCGCCATCTTAAGAGTCATCATATTTCCATATAACCATCCTAAACCCATACTTAATCATTGAGATACTAGAATATATGCACGTCATACCACTCAAGAAATAAAAGAAACATTTTGAAATTTTTTTCACAAGGAAAATTATTAGATTCCGAGAATATTCTTTTAGAGAGAAAAGGAGAGGTAATGTGTGTATAAAGAAAGGAATGAAATGTGAATGAATTGATTTTGATTTTGATTTTGATTTTATGTTTTCAGAAAAAAGAGATAGAGGTTGAGAGAGAGAGAGAGAGAGAGAGAGAGAGAGAGAGAGAGAGAGAGAGAGAGAGAGAGAGAGAGAGAGAGAGAGAGAGAGAGAAGGAGAGGTAATGTGTGTGTGTGTGTGTGTGTGGGAAAAAGAGAGATTGTGTGAAAAAAAAATTGTGAGAGAGAGATAGAAAGGTAATGTTTTTTTAGAGAGATATTTTGTGTGAAGAGAGAGAGGGAGAGTTAGTTTCTGAATTTCATTTTTGGTTTTGGGAGAGAGAGAGAGAGAGAGAGAGAGAGAGAGAGAGAGAGAGAGAGAGAGAGAGAGAGAGAGAGAGAGAGAGAGAGAGAGAGAGAGAGAGAGAGAGAGAGAGAGAGAGAGAGAGAGAGAGAGAGAGAGAGAGAGAGAGAGAGAGAGAGAGAGAGAGGTTTGTGTGTAAGGCTTTTAGCATACTCAATTCATTCACTTGAAAAGCTTTCTTCCATTTTCTACATGGACACATCATTTTTGGTTTTATCCATAATAATTGTATCTAAGAATTCTGACCTTGTTAGCATAGTCACTTTTAATATTGCCCCCTATGATATCCTTGGATTCCTATTAAGGTTCTCGGATAAGTGAAAGTTGAGTTATGCCTTTTATCTTAGATTCATAAGCATAAAAGTAAGATCACAGATTTAAGAGGTCCTTGAGATATATCATTCTCAAATACATTTGGGTGTCAATCCTTTGTCTATTACTGAACTAATCTTACAAGTAGCATCGTCTCATATCTACAATCATCAAATATCAAAGCCATAGGTCCTAGTCTTTGTACACTAACATATGTTCATGGTAAGCCATGGAGGTCCATTTCGATTCATGCAGTAGTTTGTGAGTCTGAGGCATGTGTTGGTATATATAGCTAAAAAGGTATGTCACAATCTCCTAAGTGTCCAAGTTCACCTAATCATACATGGTTGAAATTTCATGCTCATTTTTTCTTGCAATACGCATGGGGTCAACGCACCTTGCAAGTGTGTGTTTGTCTTGACAACCCGCATAACCTCATCTACTCCACTCCTTAGCTAGCACCCCCTATGCTTCTCACAATCAACAATGATAATAGCTCCTCCTCTTGAAAATTGCTCATTAACTCCTTTGCTCCTCAATCAGAAACTCCTTTTCTCCTCACAATCCTCATTGGTAATAGAGATATGAAGAGTGTGTGAAAAAGAATTTAGAGAGATTTGAGGGTAACTCTTATTAATAGGTAAGTCTTATCAAATCATCATTGGTAACTCTTATAGTGGAGTGGTCTGGGGATCACGGTGCCATGGAGTCCCGATAGGAGACACAAGGTCTTGGTCAGTGGATGCTGAAGACGAAAAAATATGAGGAGTGAGTATGAGGGTGTCGGGATACTCAGGTGTGACAGATGCATGAGTCGTAGTATCACGTGCCATGCACACTACTTCCTGAGTGAGTGTTTCTCAAAGTAAGGAATCCCTATAACGAGGCCTGCTAGAGAGATGTGCTGGACTCAAGACTGCATGAGACACGACATCATCGTTGCCACCTCCACAACTGTCGCCGCTGAGGTGGCTCCTTTGATGATCTCTCTTCTCCCAGGAATGTCGGGAAGAGGCACTGTCATTATCATGCGGAGGGGGGGGGGGGGGGGGACTTCCTTTGGAGAGACTTGTGTGAGGGGCAAGCATCTCGGGAGGGGTTTGTGTGCGCTCAACTAATACCACTTGTGGGATGCGATGGAATGTAAATTGTTAGCTCTGATACCACATCTGTTGACGTTTTGGATTGATGTCGACTGATGAAACAAAAATTCTTAATAACAGGATTGTGGATTACTTAGAGAATGGAGTTTATGAGTTGTTCTTTGCGTTGAATCAGATTATTAGTGTAGGAGTCTTAGACTGCCATGAAAGAGAGATTGCGGAAAAATGATTAGGCATATGAGACAACCATGCAATCCTCTAATATTGATAACCTGGTATGAAGAGGATGTAGAATCAATTTAGACGTCGGAGACAACCATACAATTCTCTGATAATAGTGTTTCTGTAAGAGGAGTGAGTGTTATCATTCAACAAGAATGCAAAAGGATGTAGAACAATAGCGAATTTGTATAATGAAGTTGTAGTAACAACGATTAGATCACAATACAATAGAGTCAGGTACTGAAAGACCCATTCTAGCCGCTTGATCTCTATCTGATGACTTGTGACTTCTTATGACACTTGTCACATCTTCAATTGCTCATTTACATTTATAGCAACTGGAAGATCTTGCATTATTCTAGCTTTACATTTACAAGATTGCTTGTTAATTGCCTGATTAGACAATTGTTATTGGAGTGTGAAGACGTAGACAGTCTGTACATGGAATACTGTGTATTTCTACAGAGTGTCACCTGTGTAGTATCCCTTGTAAAACTGCAATGTCGGGTTTTTTCACCTTTTGTCGCCTGTCAGAAACTGCATGTAAAAATGCAGTGTCACTTTTTGCCCTAATTATCGCCTGTCAACAACTGCGAGGAAAAATGCAGTGTCGCATTTTTTGCCTGTCAGAAACTGCATGTAAAAATGCCATGTCGCTTTTTTGCCCTAATTGTCGCCTTTCACAAACTGCATGTAAAAATACAATTTTGCATTTTTCGCAAAAAAGTGTCGCTTTTCTGGAAGTTTCTAAATGGCCCAAAAAACAACTTGAATAGGTGTCGCTAAACACTTGGTTGCAAATTAAGGTAAAAAGAAGTGACAGTGTCAGGTGTCGGGTTTTTTGCCTGTGGAAAAGCCTGAGTAAAAATGCAAACTGTGGCCACAATTAGTTCAAATATGCAGACTGTTTGAAAATAGTTCATTTTCTACAGGTTTCATTTGAGAGAGTAAAAATCAGAGAAGAGATGAGTAGGAGTTAGATTAAATTCCAATAGTTTGGAGACTGGATCTCCTCATAATGAGAAGATGTTAACGGGTAGTCGACCAACCTATTGGAACTTCGTGCCTCCCAACAAGCTCGTAGTCTCTCCATGATTCTTCCTGCATGCGAGGGAAGCATTCGCTCCATATAACTGAGGACCTCATCATCACTCATGGAGGAAAAACAAGATGACTCGTGACTACGGCCAGATCCCTGACTGGGAGATGTGTCATGAGACATAATGGAAACATGTGTGGGATAATTGTTGCAAGCAACCATAGATAGTTCTAGAAATTGCAATCCTATTTAATTTAGTGCAAGAAATAAGTTCAAATAAATGAGTTTAGTTTTCTAAGGAACAAAAAAAAATTACTCCTTCCATTCCACCCTAGAAATTATAAATTTTGAAGTCAATGTTCATGTTCATGGGTATGGGAGTGTCTATGGAGGTGGTCTCAGGTGGGAGAGAAGTCCCACCAATGGGAGAGTACTGAGAAGGTGGAGTCTCGGTAGAGTACTGGCCATATGCACGGGGGGAGTCAGGAGAGGAGAATAGCCAAGGGGAGTCTGGATAGAAGTGGCTTGGTAAGAGTGAAGAAACTAAATGTTTCTACCCACAAAGCTTTGTTAGCTTTCGAGTTCGAGTCTCCAGAACTACAAGGGAGCTGCCCACAAACAAAATCCGCCCCAGACCATAACCACCACATAACGGTTTCAGTGAAGGACACTCAAAGACAAAGGTCAGATATTCGATGACCGAAGGAGCTCAAAGACAAAGGTCAGATGTTCAATGACCAAAGTAGCTCGAAGGCGAAGGTGAAGTCTGAATAGAACATGAAGCCGAACAACACCCGAAGACCGAAAGGCAGTGGATCTTTATGCTCCAACTACAACCAAGATCATGCAAAGTACCAGGAGAACAACTGCCCCCACGGATGATGATGACGTGTTTGGAACACCGTCAGAACGTGCCTAAGTAGCCATTCTTGTAATCAGAGATTAGATTATACCCTTTCTCTCTCCATTCATATAAGTAGATTGAAAATGAGAGAATTGGTTGGATTGTCAATTGGGTGAGTGTCAACTTGAGCAAAGCATAGTGTTGCTGAGCTGATTTCCAAGAAGTCCGCTAGTAATCAAGACGATCTGACATTATTCATGAAAGACATAGCTTCTCTTGCACCGACGCGTTGGGTGAGTTTGTCACAACAACACTCTTACAAAAGATCATTGATAATACAGTAGCTTAAATGCACATGTAGTTTCAACTTGAATGATCTCGAATGCTTGGATCTCTAATTGTTGTCTATACATATTCATCAGCTGTTTATTCTTTATTCTGCACACTAGTTCATCTTTGTCCAATGCTTAAACAAATTATAATGTAGGTCAACAGTGCTTGTCTACACTCTGGAGGATTGTAGATCTGATCTAGCATGCAGTAGCCGACGGACAGAATCGAACTCCATACGGGTTTCAAAACAACTCTCAATAGTGATATCAGAGCTGCAGAGGTTCATTGAAGAAAGTGAACACAAACCGTTTTGTGTTTCCTTGCTTGAACCTTGCACGCATTCTGCACTCCTCTTCTATTTCATTTTTCAATAGTGGTATCAGAGCCTCTTGTTCCTATCAGAGCGCTGATATAGCTTCAGAGCTATCAGATCTAGGAGATCAAACATTTAGAACAAGAAACCAGATAACAAGCTAAAGAACACAATTCACAACAATGGCGTCTATAAGCAACATACAGTCGAAGATCTACACAATCCTCGACTCAACTGGATCTAACTTCCTAGCATGGAAGGTGAAGACCTCTCTTGTCTTAAAGGGAAAAGGGCTATGGCCCTTGGTAGATGGCACCAAAGAAATGCCTACAACCACTGGCAAAGAGCTACGAGAAAGGAGAGAAAAGAACAACAAGGCAGTAGCTGTGTTGTTTTCATCCATCGAAGATAGCTTGACACTTGACCTCAAGACACTTTCTAATGCAAGAGAGATGTGGGATACATTGCTTACCAAATTCCAGATGAAATTACACAGCCAAATAATGCTTCTCGAAGATCAGCTGACAAACCTACGATGGGATGGCACAGATCTCACATCCTTTATTAGAAAGATAAAGGGTCTATTCCTTTCATTACAAAATGTCAAAATAGATAATAATGTATCAGCAGAAAAGTGGCTCACCTATTTGCTACGAACTTTACCAAGATCCTTCCAGACCATCTGAACGTTACCAGCAAAATATCCAGACATGACTCTCGAAAAAGTAGTGATCGAGATTCGAGAAGAAGTCGAAGCCCGTGAGCTTCTTGATCACAAAGACGCATCTGATCAGGCTCTCTACAGCAACAAAGAGAAGCTGAAGAAATAGTTCAAGCCTAAGAGGGAGTCAGACTGAAAGCAGATCGAGACTAGTAGACAAAATGAGACACCAAAGACAAATGGAAAAACAAAGAAAAGCCAAGACAACAGGACAACGAAAAGAAAACATGCATGAGATGAAGACACAAAGGACACAAATCTTTCATGTTGGCTGAACCCAAACATCGAATGTATCCATTGCCACAAGAAAGGTCATGCAGTTGTGGACTGCTACCAGAATTCGAGGAACAAGCAACCTCAAGGCAAACGGGAGAACCACAACAGTTCATCTTACATCGAAGAGTCCGAAAGCTCGAAGATGGGCAAAGAAAGATCGAATAATTTGATAGCCTATCTATACATAGATGTGTGTGCAGCCTCGACATTTGACACACAAGAGGTCATCCTTGACTCAAGAGCAACCTCTCACTTTATTACATCCAGACGAATAATGTCTGACTTTTAAAGTACAGATCCATCCAAATACATAGTTCTTGGAGACGGATCAAGACATCAAGTGAATGGCATTAATTTGCTATGGCTCGACACAAATGGCAAAGACCGCCGAGTAGACAATGTTCTATTCATGCCCACACTGTAGCAAGACTTGCTCTCAATCACAAGAATAGTAGATAATAGGATGTGCATGACGTTTTCAAACAAAACATGCAATGTCGTTGATGCCAGCACCAGCACATTGATAACACAAGGAAGACGAAAAGGCAACTTATATCATCTAAAGGTCTGCCTACCAACAAATCAAGCACACCAAGCTCACGAATCTACAGATGTTCTATGGCACAGAAGACTTTGTTGGCTGATGCCAGGCCCCGAGGTATTGATGCAGAACCTCTCCACTCGAAAGGGCTTCCAACATAGATGAAGTTGAGAGCTGAGTATGAGAGCACAAGAATTGTTAGTGCTAGGCTGAGATGTATATTTGTGAGCCCCATGTAATTCATGAAAGATGGAAAACCATGTGGGAGCTAGTAACTTAGACTCTCTCAACTTAAGCTATGTTGTAATAAAGAGGCCTCCTATTATCATGTAAGAGGTGGGGTGGAATCCAAAACATGTTAAATTGGATTCACCAACTCGTGGGTATACATAGAGGTCTCCTCCATGAGTTTCCAAGCAGGTGAGACTATACTGAAATGTTGTTGCATTGGTAATTGAATATCCTTCTATTTGCATTTCCATCTATGCTCTATTTTCATGCATTAAGTTCAAGTACTGATGTATGAATCTGTTTGTTGCTGATCCTTCCTCCTTAAGTTTGGTTTGTGATTAAGATCCGATAGATGTGCAAGGCCTTGTGGTAGATCAATTTCATTCTGATCTGATGTTGCTTGGTGCTTGACTCCCTGAGGAGTTTTTGCTACAAGTGTTGAGTGACAATTGTAGGAAGCACTTTGTAAGATTCACATTATATCTGTGTAGCTGTTGTGTTGTTGATTTTGTTGATTTCAATAGGATCAGGTTTCAATCTCATTCCTAGTACTGCTTAGATCAGATTAGTAATAATCTACAATTTGTAAGCATTAAAGAAATAACCGAAATAGACTGTAGAATGTAGGAGCTCAAATTCTGATAGATCCATATTGAAGTTGAGCATCCATTATCAATAGGATCGAGATCAGGTCATTGATGTGCCAATTGCGGGGTACATCACCATTGCACCATCATTGCACTATTGCTAGTAGAGTGAGAAGAAGAGCAGACCCTGTCGGTTGTCGGTTGATTGGAATCTGTCGCATTATCAGAAGTAGAGACCGTAGAGAAAATAAAAGCAAACATTGGCGCCGATGCTCCTGATAATCTTCTTCTATCTTGATTAAAAATTCGTTTCAACCAATCTATCTCTCAATTCTTGGAGTTTCTGTTTGTCTGCATGCGTTTTTGCATTCATCGATTAACTACTAGCACACATTGCATCTGAAAATGTCATTTGATCCACACCCAACCACACACAGTTCTAGAAACCCACCACCCCACCGCCCTCCACCTCTCTTGCATTTTTTTCAGGGGAGGAGGATATGTTGGTTGAACTGCCGCTTGCACCCACCGCTTAAATCCCATCCAACGTGCACCCGCCAACAAGCTAAACACGATTGCATCCGATGACCTCCTGTCTAATGTGCATCGGATGACCTTAAAAATAAATAAATTCTAGCCAAGGTTGCATTTGCCAGATTGCATCTTCCAGATTGCATCTGACGTTGCATCCGCCAGATTGCATCCAACATTGCATCTACCAAATTGCATCCGACATTGCATCCGCCAGAGTTGCATTCGACATTGCATCCGCTAGAGCTACATTTCACAATTTTCATCTGCTGATATTGCATCTGAAGATTGCAGCCAATACTATTGCATCTGATAGTGCTTTTGCACTAATTCCCATCCAACATATTCCATCCGATGATTGCATCCAACGACATTCTGTCCAAAGTGCATCCAACGACCATTTTATACAGATTCCATCTGACACAGTTGCATCCGACATTGTCCTTACACTAAATTCCCATTCAACATTGTCACTAGTTTTGCACCCAACGAGCTATGCTCCGATCTGACAGACCTTTTTCATAGAATTTCTATCAAAAATTTAAAGTATTGTCCTTCACATATTTTAAAAATAGCAAAAATAATCAAACAAATAAAACAACAAAAAGAGAGAATCAGTTCTCATGGCCAATTTATCAGAAGGAGTTATGGATTAGTTCACACCGACTAATCATCCAAATGATGAGAACAAGCCCTATCGTCTTAGATCTCAAGTAAACCAAGATCTTGGACCATCCAGATGGACACCTAATCCTGACGATCACACGGTTCATCATGCTTACCATGCTGCAAGATCTGACAAACGAACACCCTGACTGGAATTACCAAAGTTTGATGGTAATGTGGACCCTCATAGATTTTTACAAGTCTTTGAGAATGCATGCGAAATATATGGAGAATATACTGACAATGCAATAGTCCAACTTTTTTCCATGACCATTTTAGAGAAAGCACGAGAGTGGTTTTTTAATCTCGATCGTGATGATCGACGAGATTAAGAGTCTTTCATTAAACGCTTCCAACCTTTTAGACTCACAAAAAGCCCCTTTGTACGTTTTATTAATATAAAAATAAAAAAAGATGAATGCGTATGTGACTACATTGAGTGCTTCAAGCATCTCAGAATTCAAGTCCAAGAATAGGCAACTGATAAAATGTTGATCATATGGTTTATAGTTGGCCTTCCAAGACGCATCCAAAAAGAGCTTAAATCTAGTGAAGAGTATTTTACTCTTAAATCTGCTATGTCCGATTCCATTCATGAAGAAGATAAAGGTTCTGATGATGAGGACCAAAAAGAGAAAAGAGCTCATCGTGTTTACCGTGATAATCGTCCCAGTGAGCCCCGAGATTCAGACCAAGTTTGGAAATCCTAGTTTGAGTTGATGAATCAACAACATCAACCACAGGTGGAGAAACTCAACAAGGAGTTTCAACAAGTCTTAAAGTCTATCCAAAGTCAGTTGCCAGGGCAATTGCCCTTTGGTAATGCTATCCATAGGCAAAAAGATACCTTGTGCCCACAATGTCATGGACCACATATAGGTAATGAGTGTCCATCACACCAACCTTATGAAAAACATCACTGTATACTCTATGATACGACCACTCATACCACATCAAGATGTAGGTACAACCCCTACAACATGCAATACTCTCGACCATAGTAATGTGCACCATGAGGACAACCACAAGCGCCATATAATACACGTTATATGAGTCCAGTCCATGTCCAGGAACTGCCTAGACAACAACCACCTACACACCAACAATGCTTGGCACTTCCAGGTCCAAGAGGATCTGCTCCACCTAGTAGGCCAAACCAATAGAACCGACCCCATGTACAAGCCAATGTAGTGCAGAATACCTCCTATGACACCCTAGCCTATGAACCTACTTATGATGAAGGTCCTCCTATCACATATGTAGATGAGTCATCTGTCTCTTATTCCAATGACCAATACTATTTAGAGGAGCAACCTACACCAGCTGACCAAAATGGTTATGCCATTTTCCCTTTAGCACTTCAGAAGAGATGTTTTGTATGCGGAGAAACCACTCACTTCCAAAGCGAATGTAGACTTCATTATGACTTTGTAGCTAAGTGTGCTGATTATATTAGAAGGCATTGCTATAAAGATTGCCCTAACCAAACCAAGAAGACAGTTCCAGCATTGCTATAAAGATTGCCCTTCTATGCGGCCGTAAAATTTTCCAAACCCCTGCGAAATGCCATACTACAAATCTCCAAGCAGCCTGATGTTCCAGATGAGTTGAGACAACCAAAAAATGCTGAAGTGGTTCATAATGTTGACATGAGCTTACTTCATATAGGTGTTGCTAAAGGTAACTACATCACTTTACCAGTGCACTACAAATCTTACTCATCTGTGCAAGCCATTCTCGATAGTGGATCTGGCGTGAATATTATCGCCCGGTCTTTAGCAAAGGCATGGGGAATATCCACATTGGAAAAGCCTAAGTACAAGTACGTATGGCTGACCAATGAATGACCACACCTGTCGGTCACATAAGCAATTTACTGATCAAAATTGCTGGTTTGATTTTCACCATAGAGTGTGTAGTCCTAGATTTTCCTGGTGAGCCGCACACCTATCGATTCCTTCTTGGGACACCTTGGCTAACAATGGCTGGAGTGATTCAAGATTGAAAAAAAACAAAATTGTTTTTGGCAACAGAGACATGAGAATCTCTGTCGAGGCCACAAGAAAGATAAAGCCTCCACCAATTGAAAACGATTGGTCTTCTGTTGAAATTGAAAAATAATCCATCTTGACTTTAGGCTTGCTACAAATATTGTACCATGCAAGTATGTTGTTCCATAAATGCAAATGCCATGTTTGGCCTAGATAGAACTCGAGCTATATGAATTTGTCATATCTAGTTTGATAATTACAACTTGCATATAGATTATAGACTTAGAATTAGCAAAAATATGCTTGTAGAAACTCGTGGCATTTTACATGCATTATTTGTAAGTGATCCATAGTGACATGCAAGGCATGCACAAAGTGAAATGGACACATGCATGAAGATTTGTACAATTCTAGTTAGAACTAGGACACTTGGTAAAAGTAGGTAGAGATTCATGCATGAAATGTGACAGATGTCACTTAGACTCTAGTTTTCACTTTAGATGTCATTGAAAGGTGGATGGATGTGGTTCTACCTTGAGCTACCTCAAACTCCATAAATATGTGTAGCCATTCTCATATTTTTTGATGAAGAACCAAAGCTTTGTAGCTATCTCATGTCATTTTGGATCCACACCATTTAGGCTTGATATCTCTCACTTTCTCTCTCTAACTTGTGTTCAGGCTAATGCTAATACACTAATTTATTGTACTTTTGCTCATTTATGATTCATTGCTATCATTCTCTGATTATTAGCATGCTAGATTGTGGTTAAGCCATAACTTCTGTACTAGATTTTGCTATTCAATCTAGAATCAGGTTATTGTGCTAATCATAAAGTTCATTAGATCTATCATACTTGTGGATCATCCCCACACGTGTAAATTCTGAAAATTTTGTCATCTTCCATTACATATGATGACCCCGATAGTATCGATTCAACCATAAAGGGTCATTATGTGCAGATTACTGATATCATTAACTGGGGGTCATGCTATAGCAACTATTGATTGTGTCAATGCCACTCTTTGTGAATGTGAGGTTCAAGAAGAGGTACCAATCAAAATCACTATACACTCCACGGATATCAACACTCCCATCTTGCCTTTGTACATCATAGATGCACTCCCTATTGAGTGGATACCTGAGGATGTTTTTATTACTGAAATATCCACCAGTGAGGATGGCATTCTTACTGTGGGAGAACATGAGTTATCTAACAACCAACTTATTCATTTGCTGGATCTCGAGTATTTAGGAAAGTGTCGTATACCGAAGGAGATTAAACTCCCATCACCATTGTCTTGTGTGCAACATCCACAACCAGTGAACATTTGTGTATACCGACCAAAATTAAAAGTCTATCAATGGGACGTACACACTAATGAAATCTTGAACACCATTGACGAAGACTTAGTCCAAGAAAAACCACAAAAAAAATCCATGCATGCCTACCACTACAACTCCACAAATATCTCGCATGCCAAAAAACAAATCAAGGGTTGATGTACGATTGACTGATATGCAATTCCAAATGCATGAAAAGCTGAAGTAGCCAATTAAGCCTTTGATACAAAACCAAAAAAATCCTAGTCACGCTTCATCATCTATAAGCCCACCTATAGAGAACATTCTTAAGATCCCACCTAGGGTACTTGATGATCCACTTTATGATGTTCCCCAGCACTTTAAGAATTACACGATTGGTGATGTCGTCATCAGTATGGTAAAGCCAAAACGGTACCCTCAACCACCATCAACTTCTTTTGAGGGACCTGCAAAGACTATACCTCTCAATCTAAAGGATGATAATGAAGATATAGACCATATCGTGCACGTAGGAGCCCACTTGAATCCAACCCAATCACGAGATTTGGAAAAGTTATTGCACAAATACAGAGATGTGTTTGCATGGAGTTATAAAGAAATGAAGGAGATTCATCTTCACGTTGTTGTCCATACAATCCCATTGCAGGATGGTGCCATACCAGTTAGAGCAAAACCTTATCGCACCAATCCTACTTATCGCGAAAAGATCCGAGAAGATATTCAAAAGCTTCTCAATGCTAGTTTCATTTATGAGATCGAGCATACCAGTTGGGTATTACCAATTGTAGTGATACCAAAGAAAAATGGTCAACTTCGTATCTGTGTGGATTTGAAAAAACTTAATGATCAAACAAAGAAAGATCATTTTCCCTTACCTCTGACAATGCAAATCCTCAAAGATATGACAGGAGCAGAAGCTTTTAGCTTCCTAGGCTATTTCTTAGTCCAAATTCCTCCTGAAGATCGATATAAAACGACATTTGTTACCGAGTTTGGCACCTTCGCGTATCAAGTTATGCCATTCAGTCTATGCAATGCCCCCTCCACTTTTCAAAGGGTGATGCAACATGTTTTCAAGGATCTATTACACAAAAATCTAGAGATTTATCTCGATGATCTTGGTGTGCATTAAGCATCTTGATGTCCTTGAACAAGTGTTCATACGTTGTCGAAGGTTTAGAATTTCATTAAATCTCGAAAAGTGCCAAATATAGGTTACCCATGGTGTGGTGCTGGGCCATATCATTTCTCAAAATGGTATAGCCACTGATCCCAAAAAGATCAGAGTGATTCTAGAAATGCCCCTGCCAAGAACATTGAAAGAAATTTACGTCTCTCTGGGCCACATAGGTTATTATCGAATTTTTATAATACACTACGTTGATCAAACATGGTTAGTATATCAAATCACTACTAATCCAAGGTGGACAGAACACAGGATTAAAGCCTTCGAAGACCTCAAACAGGCTTTAGTCACTGCACCCATTCTTCGCGTGCCCGATTATAATAAGGAGTTCCATGTGCATACAGACGCTAGTAAGTATGCTATTGGTGTTGTTTTAACACAACCCAGAGAATTTAAAAAGGATTTCCCAATCCATTTCCTAAGCTGTCAACTTGTTCCAACTGAGGTTAACTATTCCACAACAAACGGAGAAGCACTAGAAATGGTCTATGTTGTTCAACAATTTCAACATTATTTGCTAGGCCAGTTTTTTGTTTTCTATACCGACCATTATGCTCTTCTTTACCTATTGAATAAACCTTGCAAAACTAGACGAATTGCATGATGGCTATTGATTCTTTTAGAATTCAACTTTTGAGTTGTTATTCGAAAGAGATCACAACATTTTTTGGTTGATCATCTTTCATGATTACCTAATGTTGAAGCATCTGATGAGCCAATAAATGATGAGTTACCAGATGTGTGTCTATTATATATAGATGCAATTCCGTTATGGGCAGATGATATCACTAGATATCTAGCCACTGGGGAAATCGATCCTTAGTTGTCGAAATGGCAAAAAATAAAGCTTATTATGAAATCTTTACCATATCATTTTATTGCAGGACAATTATATAAGTTAGGTGTTGATGGTATTACACGATGTTGTGCCCACGAATCAGAAGTCTGATAGATCATTGCCTTGACACACGAAGGTATTGGGGACGAACATTTCTCTTCCGATGCTACTGCTAGAGCAATTCTTCTGGCAGGATTTTGGTGGCCAACCCTTTTCAAAGACACTTATGCTTATATAAAAGTTTGCGACATTTGCCAACACACAAAGAATACCAAGAAAGCCGACCACAATCTCCTTACTCCAATACTTGAAAATGAAGCATTTCACAAATGGGGTATCGATTTTGATGGACGCAGCACGTGGCACACAATCACGATATATCTTGATTGTATGCAACCAAATGGATAGATGCTAGAGCAACGCGCAAAGCAGATGCCAAATCTGTAGCATGCATCCTCTATGAAAACATTTTCACTAGATTTGGTTGTCCAATAGAGCTTGTTACTGATCGAGATTCTCACTTCCTTAATGAAGTAATCAACAGTTTACTAACTCATTACTTCGTTTTACACCGAAAGAGCACCCTGTACTATCCTAGATGTAATTAATTAGCTGAATCTATGAATAAAACGATTTGTAAAGTCTTGACCAAGATAGTAGAAACAAGTCGATCAGACTAGGAAACAAAATTATTTTTTGCTATCTGGGCATATCGAGCAACACCCAAGTGAGCCACAAGTTGGAAAACACCATTTGAGCTGGTATATGGCCAAGAGCCTATTATGCCAGTAGAGTTTTTAATCCTTCTCTACGCGTCACTTTAGCATATGCCACTGACTTGTGTAACGATAGTGCTTATCAACACCAAGTTCAGAATCGACTCTTTACATTGACAAAATTGTGTGAAACACGTCTTATATCTTATCATGCACAGTTAGTTCATGAACGATGACAGAAGGCTTGGCATGATCGTCATGTCAGGACTAAGGATATTCATGATGGCGATAAAGTTTTACTTTATACATCTTCCAAGGTCCATCCCGAGAAATTGAAATTCCATAGCCAAGGCCCCTACGTTGTCAAGAAAATTTTCAGCAATGGTGCAGTCCAATTAGAAAATCTAGAAGGCATACCCCTTGGCACATTATTCAATGGTAGCCGACTATGGAGGTACTACGAGGATAATTTTTTGATAAGTCCTGTGTAGAAATATCGTTCTATGATATTTTACCTTATACTTTTCTGTTTTTTCCTTCTATGTATATCTCTTCCCACAAATTTTTGTAAACCCATGGTTTTACACTTATTCAAAAATCAAAAAATATTTTTTCCATCTGACAATCCATCCGACAATACATTCTAATTTGCATCCGACAAGATTGCATCCGCCAGCTTGCATCTGACAAGATGCATCCGATGATTTGCATCCGCCAACTCCTGTTTCATTTGCATCCAACGACTGATCTAAAATTTTGAGTATAAATACGTCGGCTGCTCAGTTCATTCTTACTTCACACAATTTTTGGACAAGTCCATGACTGATTGGCAAATTTCTTGCGATCTTCCTATTTTCTAGTCCAATTCAGCCGTTCTTTGTTCCATTCTGACCGCGTCCAATCTCTCTTCCATTTGATCCATCCTCCATCGATTTTCTACATGCCTTTCTCTCCCTACTCGCATACCCTATTATCTTTTGAAACTTATAAATTTTTTGTTTTTACAACCTCTATCCCACAAGCCACCCTTGAATCAGAGACGGAGTCAGATACCCCACAAGCAAAGACCACCAAGCTGATTCCCAAGAAGCAGACCAAGCAAATGGTAGGCTACGAAGACGTCCCGTCAAGTAGCAAAGACCATGAGGATGAAGAAGAAGACAGCCTCCAGATCAGACATACTCATCAACGAAGACTTCATCTGCTACCTCCTCACCTCAACACCAGATCCAGATCACACAACAAACACTAGTGTAATCACCTGCCAGAAGCACCCGATCTCAATCACCACAAATGCCATGCCCCGAGGTGTCGATGCAGAACCTCTCCACTCGAAAGGGCTTCCAACATAGATGAAGTTGAGAGCCGAGTCTGAGAGCACGAGAATCGTTAGTGCTAGGCTGAGATGTATATTTGTGAGTCCCATGTAATTCCTGAAAGATGGAAAACCATGTGGGAGCTAGTAACTTAGACTCTCTCAACTTAAGTTATGTTGTAATAAAGAGGCCTCCTATTATCATGTAAGAGGTGGAACCCAAATCTTTATAGAATGGGATTCACTTAGTTGTAAGAGGTGGAATCCAAAACATGTTAGAATTGGATTCACCAGCTCGTGGATATACATAGAGGCCTCCTCCATGAGTTTCCAAGCATGTTATACTGTACTGGAATGTTGTTGCATTGTTAATTGAAGATCCTTCTATTTGCATTTCCATCTATGCTCCGTTTTCATGCATTAAGTTCAAGTATTGATGTATGAATCTGTTTGTTGCTTATCCTTCCTCCTTAAGTTTGGTTTGTGATTAAGATCAGATAGATGTGCAGGGCCTTGTAATAGATCAATTTCATTTTGATCTAATGCTGCCTGGTGCTTGACTCCCTGAGGAGTTTTTGCTACAAGTGTTGAGTGACAGTTGTAGCAAGCACTTTGTAATATTAACATTATATCTGTGTAGCTGTTGTGTTGTTGATTTTGTTGATTTCAATAGGATCAGATTTCAATCTCATTCCATGTATAGCTTAGATCAGATTAGTAAAATCTACAATTTGTAAGCATTAAAGAAAGAACCGAAATAGACTATAGAATGTAGGAACTCGAATTTTGATAGATCCATATTGAAGTTGAGCATCCATTATTAGTAGGATCGAGATCAGGTACTTGATGTGCCAACTGACAAGCGAGGTACATCAACCATTGCACCATCATTGCACTATTGTCAATAGAGTGAGAAGAAGAGCAGACCATGTCGACTGTAGGCTGATTAGAATCTGTTGCATTATCAGAAGTAGAGACCGTAGAGAGAATAAAAGCAAACAAACTTTGCCACATGAACCCAATGGCAGTGTATCAGGCAAGCCAGTATGGAGCTATCACAGGTGTAAGCATCACGAATGCAACGAACTCGACAACCTATGATGTGTGCATGAAAGTGAAGATGTCCCATACTCCCTTCACCAGGGACTCCTTCAGAACGACAAAGGTTCTGGAACTGGTACATTTAGACATCTGCGAACCTTTCGATGTGATCTCAATAGGTGGCAATTTGCAAGCCTAGGTAGCATCTGGCTTCTCCTAGGTCTGTTATCTTGAAATATTTCGAGATTTCCCTCTTCACTTCAACAATAAGCTCTTCGCTTCTACACAGTATCAGTGTGTCATCTACGTACACAACAACAATGATGATTTCCTCACCTGTGCCTTTACATAAGCATTATAATTGGCCATCAGTGGTTGGAATCCCAAGGATCATAGAACATGATCTTTTTTCTTGTACCACTGTCACGCGGATTGCTTCAAACCTTAGATAAATTTGTGCATTCGGCAGACATAGGTGGAAAGTGATTCGCAGATGTAACCCAGTGGTTGGTCCATATAGACTTCTTCATCTAATTCACCATGTAAGAATGATGTCTTCTCATCGACTATGTGAATCCCGAGATCATAAGCGGCTGCATATGTAAATAGCAAACATAGGGACGCATGCTTCACGACTGGAGAGAAGATCTCAGTGTAGTCGATGCCATACTTCTTGAGAAAATCCCTTCACTACAAGTTTGGCTTTGTACCTCAAAACATTTCCATTCGGTCTATACATCAGCTTGTATACCCATTTTTATTGCACTGTTTTTTCCTTGTTTGGTATTGGCTACAGTGTCAATACCTCATTCTTCTTCATGGATTTGATTTTTTTGTTCATGGCTTGGATCCATTTGTCCTTGTCTGGACCTTCGATGGCTTCCTTGAAGGTTTGTGGTTCACCACTGAATCCACAAAACTCTTCGGATGTCGAAGACGAGCTGCCTGGCACAAATCTATCTAGCGCTCTTTGTTCTCCTGTTGATCTGCTGGGAGATTCTTCAAGTACTACAATGTCCTTGCCTTTGTCTCTTTGGCTAGGTCTAGAACCATTTTGGTTTACAGTCGTTCTAGCTGCAGGCATGCTTGCTGTCCTTTCTTCATCTAATTCGTCGCTCAGCTGATGTAGGATCCGAACATCTTTGATTGAGTGTTCGGGTTCTACTCCCTCTGTCATGGTTGGCAGGTCATAGTACTGCTTTCCTAAGACTTCGTAGCTGGCTGAATCAACATCGGTCATTGTTCTGGTCTCATCAAACTTGACGTCTCTGACTGTCTTCACTTGATTCATCTCTAGTAGGTAGATCCTATAGTATGACAAATGGTTGTCATACCCGACGAGATATCCTTGTTTGACTTTCTCATCGAGCTTCTTTGGAAGCTTGTATGGAACATGTGTATAAGCTGCACTGCCAAAGATTTGAACATGCATCAGATTGGGTTTTCTGCCCCACTATAGTTCGCGTGGTGTCGTGTGAGGAACACCAAATCTACCTATCATGTTCTAGATATAGGCGACTATAGCTACTACTTCAGCCCATAGCGCTCTTGGTGCTTTCGAGTAGGCCATCATGCACCTTGCGGCTTCCATGAGTGTCTTGTTCTTCCTTTCAACAACACCGTTGTGTTGTGGTATATAAGATGTAGTCCTTCTATGAAGGATTCCTCAATCGTTGCATAAGTCGGTGAAGCGGTTCAAGATGTATTCTCCACCACGATCAGTTCTGATCTGCTTCACTTTGCTTCATGTGCATCTTTCTGTCTAGTTCACGTATTCTGTGAACTTGTCGAGTGCTTCCGATTTGTTGTGAATGAAGTAGACTCTTGTGAACTTGCTGTAGTCGTCAATGAAGCTAATATTGTAGTATTTCGAGCGAGAGCCTTGGGATGAGAAAACTGGTCGTTCCTTCGTCGTTGGTACGGTGCTCTGCTCCGGTGCTGTATCTTGTCTCGTGTATCCTATCCCACCAACAACCAGATTGTACGATCTTGCAAACTATAATGTCTACTGCAAAGTGACCACCACCCATGCCTTCATGCGATAGTGAAACGATTTGGGTGGCTTCATAGGGAGCAATATACCTTTTGAGGATGTCATCAAGTCCTCGTCGATATAACTGGCCGACGATCAGCTGATAAGGTCGGGCTTTTAGCACTAACTTCTATTGTTCCGCCTTTCGGTAAAAATTTGTCTGGTTGGCTCCGCATTAGGTATTCAACAATGTTTGCAACTTAGTCTGGTACAATGTCGACATAAAGCAAGACAACATCTGGTAACTTGTCATTAGGTTGGGTTGCAATCTCTTTCCCTTTGATTCATGACACATGATTCACCATATGATGTTGCTTTCCCTTGCGTAACCACGATCCTGAAATCAAACTCCAATAGCAGAAGTAGCCATCTAGGTGATTCTTCCTATGTTGAAAGTCTTGTTCACTAGATACAACAAGGGTTGATGGTCTTGAAATGCAAAGTGGGTGGCCATCAAATAGTGTCTGAATTTCTTGACCACAAAGATCATTGTCGGTGCCTTCGCAAATCAAGATGGCTCCAATAGCATACTTCGATGCGTTCGTACGCACATGAAATTCTATAGTCCAATTGGGCGGTTGTAAGATTGGTACTGAAATCAATGCTTCCTTTAGAAGGCCTGCAGGGCTTCCTTCATCCAATGTGGATCTATGGTGAGTCTGTATATTGGCCTAGCTAGCTCTGCAAAGTATAAAATGAAGATCCAATATTGGTTAGTGTGCCCCATGAAAATATACACATCGCTAATCATCTCTGGTGATACTTGCGACACTGAATTAGCACTTTCTCTAGATGAGATAGGTGCTCCTATTAGGCCCATGCACACAAAGATCGTCCAAGAAATTTTTCAGAAACTTTTGCAAGTAATACTTGAATGCCATTTGCATTTGGAATGTGCTCAGGGGGGCCATTGCTTCCACCATTCTCTCTCCTCCGAAATTGCCATTCTCTCTCCACCTGAGCATTTTCTCTCTTCACCCTCACACCTATCATTATGTCATGTAAGGCCCGAGGGCCTCGGGCCTTCCGTGCAGGTCGGCCTCCCACCCTTGGGCAAGGGCCCTCCATGCACAGAAGGCCTCGATGGGGGCCTTTCACCGCACGTAAAATCATTTTTAACATTTTTATGAAGGAAATGGATGCGCCTGACAGAACGTAATCTGTGCGCCTCCGTTTCTTTTTTGTTTGTTCAAAAAATTTTACGTGCACCTTTCAGGATGCGAAAGATGCATGTAAAAAAAAATTTAGGTGAACTTTCGCGCAGAAGGTGCATGTAAAAAGAATTTATGGCAAAAAATTAGGTTAAAAAAATAAAAAAATAAAAAGAGTTTTCACATCGAGGAAGGTTGTTCCACCGTGGGAATGGCCGGCCGCCTTTCGCATCGGCTGAAGGCCTTTAACGTGGTGGAACAGCCAAAAAAAAAAAAAAAAAGGAGGAATTAACATGAACAAGAGCAAAATTGCTTTCCTGTTTGCAAACTTTGCAGTAATCAAAAGGAATAGAAATCATGGCAGTAATGAATTTTGCTCTTGTTCACGTTAATAATCTGATTTGTTTAGCTTTTCAGGGACTATGGATCAACCGGGAAGCTTAATACAAATGACAGTCTAAGGTTGGCAAGCCTGTGGCATTCAATGCATGCCATATCACACCAACTTTCGCCAACTGTGGGATGGATAGGAATTGAGCTCTTGGAGGATGACACTTTTGATCTCCACTGTTTTCATTATCTGACAGGTTTGTGGCCGATATCTCACTTATTCCTTTGTTTCCAATTTACACCTGTAAATCGTTGTCTCGTTACGGGTCAATATTGTTTTTCATGTAATTCTTAATGCTACGAAACAGTTTATGCAACTGCCTGTTTTATATAGCACTGGCATATCTAGTTAGGGTTACCAGACATGTAAAGTTTTTCCCTATAATATCTTCGTCAATTCTTAAATGGGTGAAGCCCCCAGATCCCTCCATAACAATGGTGGGTCTATTTTGTATACATATATCTTATAGTAGTGTGGCAGTTCATCATACTAGTTCTGCAGTTTGCCTTACCGAGAGTCCACAATCTTACTGTAGTGGCTCGTGCTTTGAATTCAGATTACTTGCTCAACGCAACTGGTCCTTGTTTTATACTGCATCTTTCTCTGTTTCACAGTTTCAAATGGAATGTGTTTTGGGGAATGAACTCATAAATTCTATGTGTATTACACTGTATATTTCATTTTTCATAAGCTGTTTTAGTTTCAAACAGTCCTTCAACAAACTTACGATTCAGAGAAGGTTTCAATACAATATTTTCTTTAGGATATTTGGTCTTTCTGCTGCACGGTCGCTACATAATTATAGAAATTTAGAAAAGCAAAATATTGTGAGATTGAACTTTGATGTTTCAATTTTTTGTAATTAGTATTTACAGCTGTTTTGTGGTATCAAAACAGTAAAGAAAATACATACAGAGCTAAGCACTAAAACTATGTCCCATCTACAAAGTACTAAAAAGTGGTGAAAAGGTGAAATGGTATAACATGTCATCGTGCTCTGTTGCTACTGAGAAAGGATGCAATAGAGGTGGTTGTTGTAGGTATATTTGAGGGATGTTGATATCGAAGAGGACCATCTATGTAATGTGCATTTGGCAGGATAGGTAGCTCTAACTTCAACATGACGCTCAATGATACGTCACCTCTGATCTCTACGTGTAGGAGTGTGGTCGACTGACTTTGAATCCGTTTGTGATCTCCTAGAGAAGAAGGTTGTGATCTAGAATTGCGTATCCTAGTGACTTTGTTGATCTGGCTGACATAAATCCTATCATAGTAACAACATCTCCCATATCATGAGTGCAGCACATCTTGGATCCTCATAAGCCATAAAATATCTCCACATAACAAGCATGTCTCAGAATAGGTAGTAGTTCCTCCCTCTGATCTCATAGTAGATTGGGCATCTGAATATGAAGCGATTCTCGGACTCCACCTCACCTAAGGAACATAATTGACAAATCCACTCCTCTCTCGGAATTCCTAGGAAGTGTCGAGTCTCAACTACAAGTTGGTGTGATGCAACTCGAAGCTGTCCCAAAGATCGCATGGTAGGACCAGAGACCTCGCTGCATGCAACTCTAAGAAGTGAGTTCGATAGTAGTCAGGTCTGGCCCTACCATGCAGAGATGCTGGACCAAGATATGCTTTGTATATAGACTCATCTAATGTAATCATAGGTACTTGATAGAAGAGCTATGATAGAGATGCCAGTTTATCAAGTAGGTGTGAGGCTTGGGAAAACCACAAAAGCCGATGACCTTGACTATGAAGATGTTGAGATGAGGTGATTATGCATGTGTATATCTCTGCTTAGTGTCTAGAAACATCCTGACTCTTTGCATGTATGTGATTCTCTGAAATCTGGAGCTATAAAGGTCAAGCTACAAACTCTGCCAAAATAACCTGATGTGGGATAGAGGGCTTAGCTCATATCATGTCTGATAACATGGTAATGTGCAGGTGTGAGATATTGGATCAATCAGACAAGGAGACACATGCACACCACGCCTTTGTTGCATAGAAGACTATGCGAGTAATGGTAGCATAAAAAGCTGACACTTACTCGGTGCATCTTGAATAAACTTCTGGAAGCAGAACCTCTCTAGTTGGACAAGGGAAGCATGTCCCTTCCTAAGTTTAGTACTGGTTGCCTACCATGCCTTTGTTGCATATAAGGCTATGCGAGTAATGATATCATAAAAAGCTGACACTTACTCGGTGCATCTTGAATAAACTTCTGGAAACATAACCTCTCTAGCTGGACAAGGAAAGCGTGTCACTTCCTAAGTTTAGTAGTAATTGCCTATCTCATACCAAGTATGGGACTAGTGAAAAGCACACCTAAGTAAATGTAAGATGACACAATCTTCTGAAGCTGTCAGTCAACCTCCACTTTTGGAAGTGGAAGCATCATTGAACACATGCACTGAAGCTGTCAGTCAAACTCCACTTTTGGAAGTGGAAGCATCATTGAACATATACACTGTCATGGGCTTGCACTTCCAGGATGTCCCTTAACTACTATGGTTTTTCAGAGTTTTTCACATGTGACAAGTGAGAGATTTTTTGGCATTTTTCTACTTCAGGATCTAATTCTAGTTAAGTCAGTTTCTAGATATTGTGCACATCTAGGAACAACATGTTTGGACATCCATAAGCTAGGCCCAGTTCTGGATGTGCCCGCAGCCCATCCAAATCTCAATGACTTCCTAGAAGTTCAACCCAACAATGATACATGTGGCCAGGCTATGAAAGAGCTAGTGCTCGCACCTCTCAATCACAAAAGACCCTTGGATGGGGGTAGCCCCCTCAGTGACAGTTGCCTATGCAGCTGCGTAATTATGTGCTGCCTTCATCCGAGGGTGATCGAGGCCTTGAAAGCTACAAGCAATACTATCCTCAAGGCCTTCACTTCCCTCAGGCACCACATTGTCGTGTGAGGCGCAGCTGGAAATACACTGATCCCAGTATGTGTAAGTCTTGTGTACTACCAATTGAACACAATGAAATTAAAATTTGACTTGTCGATTCTTGAGATCAAACTGGAAGTTAAAATTTGAAACAATAGTGGGGAGAGAAAAAAGAAGAAAATTTATTAAATGTCTTGTAGGTACCTGAAAAGTGAAATGGCACTTAACTAAAACAAGTACATATCTGATTTTTTCTCTCAAGGGAGCACGTTGCCTCTCCGTTATACAAAACAAAGACCTAAACTTGAAATTAAAATTGAAGACAACTGAATAGAAAACTGTCGAGTGCTAACTCCGCCTAGATCAAAATGTATCTCGACTAGTCTATAGCAGGAACGCACAGACTAAAAGCTATGTGTACATTTGTAGCAGAGCACAAAAGAAAGAGAAAGATCTGTTGCTGGTTTTCAAGACCATCCTAGTTTGTCCTTTCGACGGCCTCCTCTGCCCTTTTTCTTCTTATTTTGGCTTTGCTTGTTCGGCTGCCTCTGGGAATCAATTTGTGCACTCTGTGTGTTCTCTGGCATAGGGACTTTCTGTCTACTTTTGTCTTGAGTTTTGATATTTTGGGAAGCACTAGTGGAGGGAGATCGAGGCTTCACTGACTGCACTTTTTCCACCCCTATTTCCTTTTCCCCTTCCACCTTGAAAGAATGCAGCAAAGTTTTTTCTTTTGTATTCAATACCTGCTTTTCAGCTTTCAATTCTATGGCTGGTTTTTTATCGCCCTTTGTCAAGAGCTCTGAAGATTCATTTTTTAATGACAATGGAGCTTCTGACTTTGTCTCTGCAACCCAAGGGGTTACTAAAGCTGTGCTCAATTCAGTAGTTCTAAGCACTCCTACCTTTATGTTGTCTGGGGCTGTTGCTTCTCTGTCTGAGTTATTTTGACCTCCACTATCAGACATGTCTATGTCTCTCTGTTGATCGAAAGCCCGTTCTGCAAAAATCTCTTCCTGCTCATCTTTATCGAGTAGTCTGAGATTATTGGTAGAGACATAGTCAATCAAAGGGTCTTCTTCTTCTGAGGTTGGTTGTTTGTCCTCATTTATTGCATACTCTGCATCCTCAAACTGTTCGTCTAGATCTGTATCTGCAGATGTTACTTGTATGTCAGCTCTTGGCTTTTCACTTGTTGTGTGTAATTTTGATGAGTTGGTGATTTGCTCTTCTTCTGTGAAGCCTCTGCCAGATTCTTCAATGGCACTTTGACTACTAGCTTGATTTGCTGACCATAGCCCTTCGCAGGATTCGACAATAATGTCATGTAAGCATTCACAATAGAACTCTGTCTCCTCTTTTTCCATGAGATCAACTTGACCTACATTTTGGTTATCTTTGGATAGAAACTCTGCATCTGCGTAATTTGATTGGTCTTGCCCTTGCCCTGGCTCTTCAGATTCATGTGCCACTGGAGCTTCAATTGTGTGAATTGATCTGTCATTGGCTTTGTCAACCTGTGGCTCCTGGAATTCATCCACCAGGCTTGATTTGAGGTCTACTTTTTTTATAGAACGGTCAAATTCTTCAAGTTCATGTACCACCAGTGAGTGAATGGGTTCATCATTATCTTCTTCCACCTGTGGCTGCTCAGGAAATTCATCCACTGGAATTGCTTTGAGGTTGACTTCTCTTATTGAAGGGCCTGATTCTTCAGGTTCATGTGCCTCTGGAGCTTTGATTGTGTCAATTAATTCATCATCACCTTCTTCAACTTGTGGCCACTTTGGGAGTTCATCCCCCGGGATTGATTTGAGCTGGACTTCTTTTGTTAAATGCCCTGATTCTTCAGGTTCAAGTGTCACGGGAGCCTTTATTGTGTCAACTGATTCATCGTTGCCTTCTTCAACCTGTCGCTGCTCCGGGAGTTCATCCACCAGAATTGATTTCAGGTCTACTTCTTTTAAGGAAACGCCTGATTCTTCGGATTCGTGTGCCACTGCCACTGCAGCTTTGATTGTGTCTATTGATTCATCAGCAACTTCTTCAACGGATGGCTCCTTTTGGAGTTCATCCACCAGGGTTAATTTCAGGTCCACTTCTTTTGATGAAGGGCCTGATTTTCCAGGTTCATCTGCCACTATTGTTTCAATTGATTCATCATTTGCTTCTTCAACAGATGGCTGCTCCTGGAATTCATCGACCGGGGTTAATTTCAGGTCCACTTCTTTTGGTGAAGGGCCTGATTCTTCAAATTCATCTGCCATTATCGTTTCAATTGATTCATTGTTGGCTTCTTCAACCTGTGGGTGCCCCTGAAGTTCATCTACCAGGATTAATTTCAGGTCAACTTCTCTCAATAAAAGTCCTGCTTCTTCAGGTTCATGTGCCACTCGAGTGCGAATTGATTCATCCTTGCCTTTTTCAACCTGTGTCTGCTCAGGAAGTTCATCCACCACGATTGATTTGAGGTCGACTTCTTTTGATGAAAGGCCTGATTCTTCAGGTTCAGGTGCTAATGATTCTTCAACCTGGGGCGGCTCTTGGAGTTCATCCACCGGGATGCATTCGAGGTCGACATCTTTTAATAGAAGACTCGATGTTTCAGATTCATGTGCCACTGGAGTGTTAGTTGATTCATCATTGCCTTCTTCCATCTGTGGCTGCTCTTGGAGTTCATGCACCTGGATAGATTTGAGTTCATCTGCCTTTTCTAAAAGGCCTAATTTTTCAGGTTCATGTGCCACTGGAGCTTTGATTTCGTGTGGGTGCTCTTGGAGTTCCTCCACTGGGATTGATTTCAGGTGGACTTTCTGCAATGAAAGACCTAATTCTTCAGGTTCTTGTGCCACTGGAGCGTTTATTGTGTTAATTGATTCTTCGTTGCATTCTTCAAAATGTGGCGGCTCCTGGAGTTCATCTACTGGGTATGATTTGAGGGTGACTTCTTCTAACAAAAGGCCTGATTCTTCAGGTTCATGTGTGATTCTCCCAAATGATTCATTATTGGCTTCTTCCTGGAGGTGTTTCACTGAAACTGATTTGAGATCGACCTCTCTCAATGAAGGGCCTGATTCTTCAGGTTCATGTAGCACTAGTCTGTGAATTAATTCATCATTGCATTCTTCAGCTAGTGGCTGCTCCTGGAGTTCATCCATGAGGATTGATTTGAGGTTGACTTCTTTTATTGAGAGGTCTGACTCTTCCGGTTCATATGCCACCGGGGCCTTGATTGCACCAATTGATTCGTCATCTTCTTTTTCCGCTTGTGGCTGCTGTTGCAGTTCTTCCGCTAGGATTGATTTCAGGTCGACTGCTTCAAACAAAAGGCCTGTTTCTTCAGGTACATGTGCCACTGGAGTATTAGTTGATTCATCTTCAGGTACATGTGCCACTGGAGGGTTAATTGATTCATCATGGTCTTCTTCATCCTGTGACTGCTCTTGGAGTTCATCCACTGGAGTTGTTTTCGGTTGTTCTTTTAATGAAAGGCCTGATTCTTCAGGTTCATGTGCCACGGGAGCTTTGATCATGCTGATTGATTCGTTATTGGATTCTTCAATCTGTGGCTGCTCTTGGAGTTCATCCACCGACATGCATTCAAGGTCGACTTCTTTTAATAAAGGACTCGATTTTTCAGGTTCATGTACCACTGGAGTGTTAATTGATTCATCATTCCCTTCGTCTATCTGTGGCTGCTCTTGGAGTTCATCCACCTGGATAGATTTGAGTTCATCTGCCATTACTAAAAGGCCTAATTCTTCAGTTTCATATGCCACTGGAGCTTTGATTGTGTTAATTGATTTATCATTGACTTCTTCAACCTGTAAGTGCTCTTCGAGTTCCTCCACTGAGATTGATGTCAGGTGGACTTTCTGCAATGAAAGGCCTGATTCTTCAGGTTCTTGTGCCACTGGAGCTTTTATTGTGTCAATTGATTCATCGTTGCTTTCTTCAAAATGCGGCTGCTCCTCTACTGGGAATGATTTGAGGGTGACTTTTTCTAACAAAAGGCTTGATTCTTCGGGTTCATGTGCGATTCTCCCAAATGATTCATTATTGGCTTCTGAAACTGATTTGAGGTCAACCTCTCTCAATGAAAGGCCTGATTCTTCAGGTTCATGTAGCACTAGTCTGTGAATTAATTCATCATTGCATTCTTCAACCAGTGGCTGCTCCTGGAGTTCATCCATGAGGTTTGATTTGAGGTTGACTTCTTTGATTGAGAGGTCTGACTCTTCAGGTTCATATGCCACCGGGGCCTTGATTGCACCAATTGATTCATCATCTTCTTTTTCCGCTTGTGGCTGCTGTTGCAGTTCTTCCGCTAGGATTGATTTCAGGTCGACTGCTTTAAACGAAAGGCCTGATACTTCAGGTACATGTGCCACTGGAGTATTAGTTGATTCATCTTTAGGTACATGTGCCACTGGAGTGTTATTTGATTCATCATGGTCTTCTTCATCCTGTGACTGCTCTTGGAGTTCATCCACTGGAGTTGTTTTCAGTTGTTCTTTTGATGAAAGGCCTGATTCTTCAGGTTCATGTGCCACTGGAGCCTTGATCATGCTGATTGATTCGTTAGTGGATTCTTCAACCTGTGGCTGCTCTTGGAGTTCATCCACTGACATGCATTCAAGGTCGACTTCTTTTAAAAAAGGACTCGATTTTTCAGGTTCATGTACCACTGGAGTGTTAATTGATTCATCATTCCCTTCGTCTATCTGTAGCTGCTCTTGGAGTTCATCCACCTGGATAGATTTGAGTTCATCTGCCTTTACTAAAAGGCCTAATTCTTCAGGTTCATGTGCCACTGGAGCTTTGATTGTGTTAATTGATCTATCATTGACTTCTTCAACCTGTAAGTGCTCTTCGAGTTCCTCCACTGAGATTGATGTCAGGTGGACTTTCTGCAATGAAAGGCCTGATTCTTCAGGTTCTTGTGCCACTGGAGCTTTTATTGTGTCAATTGATTCATCGTTGCTTTCTTCAAAATGCGGCTGCTCCTCTACTGGGAATGATTTGAGGGTGACTTTTTCTAACAAAAGGCCTGATTCTTCAGGTTCATGTGCGATTCTCCCAAATGATTCATTATTGGCTTCTGAGACTGATTTGAGGTCAACCTCTCTCAATGAAAGGCCTGATTCTTCAGGTTCATGTAGCACTAGTCTGTGAATTAATTCATCATTGCATTCTTCAACCAGTGGCTGCTCCTGGAGTTCATCCATGAGGTTTGATTTGAGGTTGACTTCTTTAATTGAGAGGTCTGACTCTTCAGGTTCATATCCCACCGGGGCCTTGATTGCACCAATTGATTCATCATCTTCTTTTTCCGCTTGTGGCTGCTGTTGCAGTTCTTCCGCTAGGATTGATTTCAGGTCGACTGCTTTAAACGAAAGGCCTGATACTTCAGGTACATGTGCCACTGGAGTATTAGTTGATTCATCTTCAGGTACATGTGCCACTGGAGTGTTAATTGATTCATCATGGTCTTCTTCATCCTGTGACTGCTCTTGGAGTTCATCCACTGGAGTTGTTTTCAGTTGTTCTTTTAATGAAAGGCCCGATTCTTCAGGTTCATGTGCCACTGGAGCCTTGATTATGCTGATTGATTCGTTATTGGATTCTTCAACCTGTGGCTGCCCTTGGAGTTCATCCACCGACATGCATTCAAGGTCGACTTCTTGTAATAAAGGACTTGATTTTTCATGTTCATGTACCACTGGAGTGTTAATTGATTCATCATTCCCTTCGTCTACCTGTAGCTGCTCTTGGAGTTCATCCACCTGGATAAATTTGAGTTCATCTGCCTTTACTAAAAGGCCTAATGCTTCAGGTTCATGTGCCACTGGAGCTTTGATTGTGTTAATTGATTTATCATTGACTTCTTCAACCTGTAAGCGCTCTTCGAGTTCCTCCACTGAGATTGATGTCAGGTGGACTTTCTGCGATGAAAGGCCTGATTCTTCAGGTTCTTGTGCCACTGGAGCTTTTATTGTGTGAATTGATCCATCGTTGCTTTCTTCAAAATGCGGCTGCTGCTCTACTGGGAATGATTTGAGGGTGAGTTTTTCTAACAAAAGGCATGATTCTTCAGGTTCATGTGCGATTCTCCCAAATGATTCATTATTGGCTTCTTCCTGAAGGTTTTTCACTGAGACTGATTTGAGGTCGACCTCTTTCGGTGAAAGGCCTGATTCTTCAGGTTCATGTAGCACTAATCTGTGAATCAATTCATCATTGCTTTCTTCAACCAGTGGCTGCTCCTGGATTTCATCCATGTTGAATTTGAGGTTGACTTCTTTTATTGAGAGGTCTGATTCTTCAGGTTCATATGCCACCGGGGCCTTGATTGCACCAATTGATTCATCATCATCTTCTTCAGCTTGTGGCTGCTGTTGTAGTTCTTCCGCCGGGATTGATGTCAGGTCGACTGCTTTAAATGAAAGGCCTGAAGAAGGTTCATGTGCCACTGGAGCTTTCATTATGTTACTTGATTTATCATTGCCTTCTTCTACCTGTGGGTGCTCGTGGAGTTCCTTTACTGGGATTGATTTCAGGTGGACCTTCTGTAATGAAAGGCCTAATTCTTCAGGTTCTTGTGCCACTGGAGCTTTTATTGTGTCAATTGATTCATCATTGCTTTCTTCAAAATGCGGCTGCTCCTGGAGTTCATCTACTGGGAATGATTTGAGCGTGACTTCTTCAGGTTCATGCTTGTATTCCTCTTCACACCCTATTTTTTCATCCTCTTGCACCAAAAGTGGTGCAGTTAGGCCGTCCCCAATGATAGGTTTTGTTTCTAAAACTTGTAACGTCAATGACTCTTCAAGAGGTTCTGTTACGCCACCCAAATCGAGTAGTTCTTCCAAATCTGGCTGTAGCTTTTGAATCTCTGTCTGCAGTAGAATTGAATCTGGATCAGCTTTCCCAAGCTCTAGAGAAGCTTCAGTTTCATATTTATCCACCAATGTAGATGACTCCGAGTCTTCATCTTGAAGCTCTTGTGCATTGTACCAGTTATTTTCATGATCTTGGTGTAGCTTTTCATGCTCAAGCTCTGAGGTTGAGGAGTCTTGAAGAGCTTCCGTGACAACACCGACTTCAGAAGATTTGAATACATCTTCTGCGGACTCCAATCCTAGGTTTTCTTGCTCTTCCTGAGGTGCATTCACTTGATTGTCTTGCACATGCTCTGGAAGATGTTCTTCATTTACACCTGTGGGATGGAATTCATCTCCCAGACCGAGGATAGGCTCTACCCTCGCTTCAATGTGTGCGTGGAGTACAAGTGAATCTGGAGTACCAGTATCAGGTTTCATAGACTCTTCAGTTTCATGTTCATCCACTAATATGGAAGATCCTAAGTCTTGTTCTTGCTCTAAGTTCCCATACTCCTGTGGCTCTAGAGCTTCAACTTCAGATGTAACACTGGTATGCTCTATCTCTGGGAGATCGACTCTAGTTACTACAGGGTGTGCCTCACATGACATGGAACGTACATCACTGCTACCATCCTGTTCATTTTGGCTTTCTTCAATGGTCTGACTAGACTGTAAAAGCTCCGAGGCTGATGATTCTTGAAGAGCTTCTGTGACAGCCAATTCAGAAGCTTCATCTACAACACTGGCTAAATCCAGCACTAGGTTTCTATGCTCTTCCTCAAGTTCATTCTCCAGATTTTCTTGCACATGCTCTGTAAGAGTTGCTTCATCTGCACCTGTGTGATGATGTTCATTGGCCAAACAGAAGGTAGGCTTTTCCGTTTCTTCACTTTGTGTGTGTAGTAGTAAATCTGAAGGGCCTTTATCTGTTTCTATAGACTCTACAGTTTCATGCTCATCCACTAAATAAGATGATCTTAAGTTTTCACAGTGAAATTCTTGGACCTCATAGGGCTTGTCTTCCTGTTGTAGTCCTGTGCTACTATCCAATTCAGTGGCTTCAACTACGTCCAGCTTCAGCTGTTGCTCTCCTTGGCCTTCATCTAGTGTACTCTCTGACTGTTCTGGCATAAGCTTAGTAAGATATTCTTTTTCTGAGGTTGTGCAATGAGGCCGATCCTCTCCGCCTGAGTTGTCACTTTGAAGTTTTTCGTCATTGCACAGGTTTGTTTCATGTTCGCATTCTGCCTGTTCATGTTTCTTTTTCAGTGGAGTTTCACTCTCAGATCTGACAATGGTCTCCTTAATTTGTGGGTACACTAGTCCAGATCCTTGGAAATCTTCATCCTGATCAGTTTGGATGTCCCTAGTAGCAACAACCATGTCTGTCTCTAGGGGTAGCTCTCCTATCCTCTCTTCCAGTGTTATACCTTGTGACTTCTCTTGCACATGCTCGGTAAGAGATTCTTCATTTCTTACTTCTACTTGTCTAGATTCTTTGACCTCTAAACCGTTTGGGAATTTAGGTACTTGTAGCTCTGTGTCATGCGATGAAAATGAAGTAGAATCCTCATCAACTTGGGCATTATGGATGTCTGCAGTGGCAAGCTTACACTCTGGATCTATTTCGTACTCATTGTATGTCATAGCACCGGCAACTTGGCTTTCCTGTCCTGAATCTTCATTTAGTTTCTCATCTTCTTTCGATTGTACCTGAAGCTGTTCTGCTATAAGCTCTGTCATACATTCTGGGTCCAGGTTATTACTAGTAGTATCGTTGAAGATAATAGAGTCGAACTCCACCACATCCTTCTCAGGAAGGGTTGAAGCATGATCCTTTCTCTCTCTCTCTTCAAGAAGCTCAACTTTGATTTTGTCAACACGTGGACATAAACTGTCTTCCAGTAGTCCTGGTTCTTTTGCTTCTTTTTCTATAGCAAACTCAGGTTGCAAATTCTCAACTAGATTTTTTTCTGCGACAGCTATTTTTGCTTCCAGTTTTGGTTCAGCTCCAGAATCTGTAAAATTTCTGTGTTCCTCGATTTTTGAACTGAGCATAGGCGCTGATGAAGCCACAGCTTCCTCCTGTTCTATGAGCTCAATGGGGTTCTGATCACATGGTATGTCTGTTGTAGCTAAGCTTATTGTTTCTTCTGTGCCTCTGAAGGTAACGAAAGCCTTATCTTGGTCAATAATGTATGCGGTGTATTTATCCTTTGGAGCTTGAAGATCTGTTTTATCATCCAAAATTGCGTCTGTAACATTTTCAGAGAGGTCCTTAATGCTATCAGAAGCTAGTTCAGAAGGATCCTGTAGGTCCAAAGCTTCAATGGTGGAGATGGCAAAAGGATCCTCTTGCGTTTCTGTTGCATGTTCTACTGGTATGAGTTCTGCTTCTTCAATTTTACATACAACACTGGATTCTTTGTGTGGATCCTCAGGAACCTCTGCTGTTTTTGATTTCAATTCATCTGGGAGAGGGTGTGCGTCTGTTGCTTCTGTTTCTGTTTCCATCTTGAGCTGTGTGGTGCACCCACAGGAGTTTTCATCTGATGCCATTTGGTCAGGACCAGATCCCCTGCTTACCACAGTCGCCTCTTCTTCCAATTCTTTAACCTTAGGCACCTCATGGAGATCCTTGTGCGACTGCTCTAAAACTTCTGCTATAAGCTGCTTCTCACCTTCATGCTCTCTCTTGGATGTGCCGTCTCTTGATGATTTATTGTCTTTCTCTTCGTGTTGTGTTACGATTTCATGTTCAGTTTGATCAAACTTTTTAGCTGATCCCCCTTGCAACATGCATATCATCTGCATTTCTTCAGTACTTTCACCAATGTATGCAGCTGCTTCTGCATCTTGTATCGGTTTTTCTTCAGCAACAGCCTTCTCTTTGTTTGAGGCTTCTATGGAAATATCTGGGTCATCTTCATGAGAAAGCTGGTCTTCATCCTGAGCTTTGATCTCTGCCACGCCATTTGTTTGTGCCTTTGCTGTCCATTCTCCCATTGGCTCAAAATTGTGCAGTGAATCACTTTTCTTAAGTACTTGCAAATGATCCTGTTAATGAAAAGTTATGATTCTGTCAGTCTAGTCAACCTGGACTAACTTAAGAATTCGGGTTTTTGCATATAAAAACTTACAGAATGGTTGCAGCATCGCCATTCTGACAATGGGTTTCAATGCTACTGTTTTGGGAGGTTGTGAATATTTCATACCAAACCGTCTTATGTTGAAACTGTTGTTTTTTAAAGAAAGAACTTATTCTCTTAGACCGTTTGAAAAGCTAACACTTAAGAAGTGTAGAAGGTGCTATATAATTAGTGGGGTTTTCTGGTTCTCTCTTATACCCACATTATATATATTACAATATTTGTTTCTTTTGAACTACATTCAACATCAGGATGGATTGAGATTGTGTCTAGCTTATCTGGTGTTGTACTACATTCGATTTAGGGATTGTGATCATAAATAATTTAGTAACACCAGCGAAAGTTAAGCAAGATAAGCTGACAATTAGAAGCATAAAGAAGAGGCCCAAAGTTTTGCCTATGGATTTCCAAGACCAAGATGCAAAATCTACTTCTTAGGCATCAGAACCTAGCAGCGTTCAGACTTGGTTCAACTAGGACTAAGCTGACATTCATATGCTTTCATACAAAATTTTCCTCTGGAGTGTCTACATACATTGGACAGTCTCACTTTGAACATGACTGACTTACTTCGATGGGTTTTGATTCAATCACTGTTGAATAAGCTGTTCGTTTGCTCATGATGTTTTTTTCTTGTAATTTGAAATTGGTATATCTTTCAACTTTCTCCTTGTCTAGAGCATACGTAGAACAAATCTCGAGCTTTTCTCCTCGTCTAGAGCACACCCTGAACAAATCTCAAGTTTAACCTTTCTGAATCAATATAAATTGATGTACAATTTGGTTCAAATACAAATTTCTGTTTTGGGAGAAACAATTTTTTTTTGTGCTTAATTAAAAATCTTAAAATAAAGATGAGTATTTCGAAATCTTTTTTCAGTAGTATAATTTGGCAAACCCAAAAGGTGACCAAGTTTGAACTGATTCAACTCCCATGCACTTGTGACTATGGTTTACAGTTTTTTATTTCAAGTCCTTTCCAAAGTGCTTGCATCAGGTGCACATTGCCGAGGATATGTTGATTTTAATTGCTCTTTTGTTGTTGCTTAGTTGTTCTGTACATGCTCTCAAGGGAACTGCTACGGATTTGCAACCTATTCCCATTTTAACATGCTGCTCTAGCTAAGCCATAGTAGGCTATTTTGGAGCTGGACTGCTAATCTCTGATTTTAAGATTTTCACTGTTGATTTCAAATTGTGTTCTATAGTTGAAGATCGTCAAGTGTGTCTTGTGCTAAATGGATTAACCTCTTCAACAGAAGCAAACTTCATGTCAAAATTGAATTCTTGTATTATTATTATTTAATAAACACTATTTGGAATTATGTCCTCTCTTTAAAAAAATATCACAAACCTACTTAGATCCGACATTGTAATTTGTATCCGTGCAATAATGCTTCCAAATTCTCATGGCATGAATAATCATTAGTGGAATACTTACGTTGAGAAGAGTCCAACTTTTTCTTTCAAAAGAAATCGATCTACCATTTTGAAGTGAGTATATCGTATGACTGGACCACCTAAAACTTTCTTGCCATGTATAAACAACATCATCTCGTCATATCATAATCTCATGAAAATTGTTGGTGCTTATATAATTCAAGTGAAAGAACCAAAATTTCATAGTGATTATACCCAATCTCAGAAGAAGTTTTAGGAGCATCTTAATCCACCCTTAAATGACAATATCATGATTTGAGATTTATGTTGATAAAACAAATTTCACCATTTTAATTATTCCACTTTATCATCCATCATATTCATTTTTTATGGTCATTTTGATAGCTACAAGGTATATAGAGGAAAACTCGATCATCCTTGCCAATAAAAGCAATGGTGCACTTAGGGAAGTCTTACTAGGCCTGATGCAACCCGTCTTCAAGTGCTTCTAAAATTGTCAAACAATAATATCCTCCTCCTTTTGGCTCATCTCATATGGACATTGTAATAGACGTGTGCTATAACGACACAGTTGTATTTAATTGTGTACATCACCAAAAGGAGGCAAACACAATAAATGCTATAGAAACACTTCATCAAATCCTTAGTCTAAGGCTCCTCAAGATCCACTAGTTTAATTTTTCTCTTGACTTGAAATATACGAAAGGATGTACTTCTTCACCAGCACATCAAGTATTGGAGGACGACAGTCTACTAATGAATATTCAATGAACTAATTTTATCATTAGAGCGTGACATGCATTAACAATCAAACTTGGAATATGTCGTTCAACAAAGCAATCAACATCTTGCAAACAACGATATATATATATATATATATATATATATATATATATATATATATATATATATATAGTATTCTGAAAAAAATTCAAGAGAATAGAAAAAAAAAACAATGTTAATGGAAGATTAACATCTTTTCACTTACCCAAATGAGTCCTTATGATTCTTAAATAATGTGTTGCAAATAATAACACACTTTTTTTATATAATCACTTGTTTCACAATAATAGATCTACTTTATCAAATTTTTGACAAGAGCATGTAATTTTTCATGCCTCTAAAATTGCAATGGTAACGAAAAATAATCCAATGTTAATTCTTTCTATCGTTTCTTGATGCAAGCGTGATCATTAAAATGGCAATTATTTGGCACAGTTTTCACTTGAGTTATTATAACAATTTTGAGCTAGTAAACATGTGAATCTAATTGTCATAAAAAAAGATCTGCACAACGTAGTCACCGATGAAAGGGTGCATCCTAATAAGATCATGAGGATCCAACATAGTCACATCTTATTCCTCCTCTCAAACAATAGCTTTCACATATATAGGTACCATCATAGAATTAAATGGTGATTCACAGATTCTTGAATTTCTTGGCATTATGAAGGTGTAAGATGTCATAGCAATTTTCCTTTCAAAGATGTCCTTTTTCCATGAAAGTCTAATTCAAATTGTTGTTACATGCCCTACCATAATCCTAATGATCTCTTTTGGATTGGTTGATTTTCTTTGTTCACTTTTTTTTGGAGGTTTTAATATTTAAAAGGCTAACATGCTTTGGATTTTGAATTCCAAACTTGATGAAAAGATTTCTTTTCAATGGATGGTATGTGTGTCATCAAATATTCCTTCTTGTTGAACAATGTTCTAAAAGGTCATGAATGGGCTTTCTTTTGACTTCTAGTTGGTAAGTATTGTTGTGCCTATGTATAAATTGCATATTAGTCAAAAATATCAATTCGTATGTAAATTGCATGAAGATTCTTGTACATACACTTTAGATATTTCAAGCGCGCATTAATATGGATTGACGATAATGCCCCCCCCCCCCCTCCCCCCCCCAAAGTGATAGTGTGGCTATGGAATTGATATTTTAAATCTTGCCTCACCAAATATACATCTTCCCATGTCATAACATTAGTATTGTAGATATCTTGGTGACATCTTGTGATTCATGGGTATAAGATTTCCATCGATCTAGACATGCAATAGCAACATTTTCTCTCAAAGCATGAACCTCCTAGTTTGGTGCTTATGCTCCATGATTAGTATATATTGACTAACCAAGTCAACAACATGAATCAACTAATCTTGATTCAATTATACACTCATGTTTGAGCTCAAAATTTGAGAGGCTTGAGTGCCAAAATTCATCTTTGGATCATATGTTTTTGAAATTTAAAAAAAAAGAAGCCAATAAGTTTCTCTAAAGATGAAAATTGACAAACAAAATCCATAAGCACGAATTGGAGCTATTGTTATTTTCAGGTTTAAATTTTTAATCTATTTTCAGAGATAAAGAAGTCTAGCATATAGAAGAAAATCAAATTTATTCTTGTTGATAGGAATCTTATAGTTTGTCATTCTATGATTTCTCATCGCAAATCACACATCTCAAGCTTTCCATGTCACTTTTGGGCATTGACCAGGGAGCATGCTCCCCCCTCCTAGGAATATTCCCATCAAAGATGATGTTCACGTGAACATGTTTTTATTGCAAAATTTGTTGATGTTGCCTAGTAGATTTTCAAAAGCATTTCATAATGGTGGAAACACATTAGCTTAGTTGTGAAATCGGTTGGATATTAATGACCTAATCACACTTGGGCCTTGAAGGCCTATTAATTATGAAGGCAACTATTACACTTCTACTACAAGGCCTCTTCGGAATTGTGAATGCCTTGTGTCAAGGTAGCTATAAATTGGAGACCAATGTAGTTTATTTGCTTCCCAAGACTAAGACTCGAATGTCATCTCAAGAGAAAATGCTCAAGTTCCTTACATTCCATATGTCCAAAACAAAAATGTAGTGCATATAATCATGCAAAGAGCTTCATTTCTCTAGAAATTATGGTTTTAGCTTTGTTCTTGAGTTATTTCATGGAAAAGGATTGCAAAATAAAATGTAAAGTAATTTATAAATTGTCAAAGCAACATGTGACACATTAAGAAATCTAGAACTTTTCAAAAGCATTTTATAGCTCATAAAATGTCCATAGGAATTTGGGGCATCATTAGACCTTGTAGAAAGTCAAAATCTATGGGCTATAAAAATATTTTCAACTGTAATGTAACATGCCAAGACAATCTTTTACACTTGCGAACTTTACACCCGGGTCAATGGCCATACAATTATGGCGAGTCCATGCCATAAGTTCACCTTTGTTTGGGTAAGTGCAAAGGTCACTAAAAGTACCATTCCCCAATACGAAGTCAACCCATAACATGAATCATTGTTTTACTCAACTTTCCACTCAAAAGGTTCGATAATTTACGCAACCTTCCTCGACTGAAGTTGTGTAATTTGTCACTTGTCAACAAGATGCAAGAGAACATAAAAAAGTATGGACCCTGAACTTAAGGAGAAGGCCCTCATGTCCCGACACACTGTGGCAGTGTTGGTGTCCAACAGATCTAAGGGTGAGAGATGGTGGTGTCATCTCCCATCTCCATTAGCTTGTGGGTGCACCACCACTCAAGTCCACCACTATCAGTGCAATGGTGGTGGAGCATACGCTCACCCGCCAGTCCTTGGTCCTTGCACCTCCAATAGGGACGTAGTGGTCCCCTTCCCAAAAGAAAGAACAACAACAACTTGAACATCAAGATTTGATGCTTAAGGTGTTGTGGTCAGATAACGATGTGGTGGCACCGTCCAAGACACCAACCTAGGGCCCACAAACACACCCAAACAAAGGAGAAGAAATAAGAAAAAAAACATTCAAAAAAGGGGGCTAGTGGGCTTTGGGGCTCCACCTCCGCATCATCTCCGTCACACCCTTACCTTTTCTAAAAAGTTTACCCCACCCCAAAAACTTTATGCACCCCCCCCCCCCCCCCACCCCCCCCCCCCCCCCCTCCACCAGAGGGGCCCTCCTCACCGGTCACTTGTCGAACCACGGACAGGCAACTATTGTATGCTCTCGCATATTTCCTTCGTACACTGGATAGTGTCATCGTATTCTGATTCTCTCTCTCTCTCTCTCTCTCTCTCTCTCTCTCTCGTCTCTGTCTTCTCGAATCTCGTGTAGGTCCTTCGTTTCATGGCTCAAGCCAACAGGCCATGAAAGAAAAATTTATTAGCTGTGACAGATTCTAACCAATCATCTGAAAATTCTCGATTGATATTGTATTTTTCATGGCTAAATCATTTCACGTGCCAATGGCCATTCTATAATTATCTACGACAAGAAAGAATGTGCAGACCCAGTTCAGCTGTCAGTACTATTCTGATTCACAAACAAACACGTATGCTAAACACAAAAACTCTCTCTCTCTCTCTCTCTCTCTCTCTCTCTCTCTCTCTCTCACACACACACACACACGCGCACACACACACACACACACAAACAAAAACGAAGGTTTACCGCATTATAGATATAGTTTAGACTCTTTCGAGATGGGTTTCTTAAGAGTCCCTAATGGGACGTTCTAATTACCTGCTTCTTCTAGAAATAGTCATTATGATGAGTCTCTCTGTCTCTCTGCTCTCTCTCTCTCTCTCTCACTCAGACACACACACACACACACACACACACCCACTTCTGAGACAGGTTTGAAAGGGGTGTCAATGTAGTTCAAGCTTTATGCACGCACATATATTGTTTTTGTGCCATATATTCAGTTACCTGGTTGTGAACGTCAAGTACACCTTCGCCCGTAGCTGTGATTTCTTGTGAAATTTCTTCAGTGCTCACGCTGTTATCCTCCATCTGTCTCTGAAAATAGATGCAGATCTATCAGTGTCGAGTTACCTGATTCAAAAGAACACAACCCACTGTTACGTCCACAAATGCGCCTTCAAACCAGATCAAGGAATGCGTGCTTGTCAACCAGTCGTACTTCAACTTGAAAGCAGGCAAGTTTGTCTGCTAAAGAGGGATCTCCGCTACTCAAAATGGAATGGATTAATTAGATCAATCAAAGTGAGCTCTAGACCACACTTAGACCCCAAAAAAAGTGCTGAGATATAAATAGATATTGAATGTATCTGCCTGGTTAAGATGCTAATAGTGTGAATATAGTATTCATATTGTAAAGCTCATCTGAGCTGTACGCCACACGAGAACAAACAATTATTACGGACTGATCAAAACAAAAACTAGACAGTCCGAAAGGAATCTGGGATAGATCCAAAACACTAAGAAGCGATATTACAGCTACAAAAAGTATGTACTAAGAGCTACTGACAGATCGTTGAATTGGTTGCGAATTCACCAATCCAGATCAGCTGCATCTGCAATAGTAGGCTAGCAGAGATAAGAACTGCAGCAGCCTTATCTTCTCAACTATTCTCAATTCAACCCACTAGTTTTCAAGTTGCTTGATCAAAATAGCAACAAGGAAACCAAGTGAAAGTAAGCATGCAAAACTGCTCCTTCGACAGACTCGATGCGATTATCTCACAAATGATTGATGCCAAACGCAGTTTATCGATCGAGAGAGAGAGAGAGAGAGAGAGAGAGAGAGAGAGAGAGAGAGAGAGAACAGACGAGTTCAAAGAATATGCAGCTCAATCAATTCTGGAAGGAGAGCATTTCAACTGAATGGACATAAAGAGATAGTGAGCAATCACTTCAATTATAAATAAAGGTGTCTTAAGAAAAAATGAATAAAGGTGTCTTAGACTTGGCTTTCAAGCTATTATTTTGGGGCTTATCTAGGAATGGTTTCACACACATACCACGGGGTTATTGGGAGGGCTCTTTACATAATTTGAACTTTGAAGCTGGCATTTCAAATAGGAATGCTACCTTTCTAAACTTGCACTTACATTGTGGGTGGATGCCCAAGGCCGAGAAATCTTTAATTTGACTATTTGTCTTTCAAAGAAAGGTAAAACTTCTAGCAAAGTGTAAATTTAAAGGCAAAAAAGCTACTAAGTTGTACTATCAACATAGCTCCAAAAAAGATTTGTGAAGTAAAACTAAAAATAATGCCCTTTCTTATGTACTTATAGGCGTGCTCAAAGATTGGGTGCCTAGTGAAATGCTTGTGCACATGAAATTTCGGGTGTGACTAGAATTTGAGGCAGGAAATTTATTTTCTTAGGACATGGTTAGAATTGTAGAGATGATATTTACTCATGCATGCAACTGTCGACTTCGGAAAGTTTCAATGTCATGCTTGAAACTGTTTTGAAAAAATGCTTGAATTTTGATTTATAATCAAAAGACTTTTTAATCTTTTTGGTTCTAGTGATTGGATCTATGCGACAAAGGTCATTACTCATAAATTCAATTGCTTCTTTCAAATTGGTCTTCGTCTCACAATTCTAAACTTTTCTTCTCTACAAATTCATCTGAATAATCCCCGTTATGTATTGATTTCAATTCTATAAAGAATGTCTAACAACAAATATAAATCATTTTCATTGTTTTCAATATTTAAAACTGCATGCATCATCTCTATGCATAAAAGAAAGCAAACAGAATATTGAAGACGTTTGGAGTATGCCCAAAGTGATTAAGGTCATGAAGTTCATCTTAATATGTCACATCAATCAAAAAATGGGATCCATTATCAAGATTGTAGTAAGAAAAATTTGGCGTAGTAAGCCTATGAATAAGATATAGCTCAATACTTATGAAGAATGGCTCCAAAAACATACCTGAAAACATAAATCCACTTAAATTAAAATAGCCTCTAAGGATGTGAATTGATATCCCATAATGAGGAAAAACTTCACAATAGACCAGGATTAATGTGGATTGTTTTTTGGTCGTTGACGAGGCTATTTATCTTCTAAGCTTCTGAATCATCCCTTTAGTTTCTTACTTCATGTATTATATGCAATCTTGTAACATCACAGATAGCCTTTTTTACTAACCATGAAAATACCAAAATGTGAATTTCAATTGTTTTATTACGATCAAGAAGATTTGTCATCGTTTGTATGACCTCTCCATTGAACCATATGCTCCATAACTATATGATTATGCAATAAGTTTGGTTCTGGTATCTAAGATCCTTTTAGATCCAAAACTAGTCACACCTTATGATTCCTCTGACAAGTCCAATAGATCTCCAAAATCAAGATGATCTCCTTTATGTAGACTTTTCTTAAGTCGACTGACACAAAATACTTAGTGTACTTGAGATCCTTCCAAGAAGTTTAATTGGTAAGCCAAAGATCCTATCCTTTTTAGGATTTTATACAGTCCCCTATAGCTAGCAGACAATTTGTAATGCTTGCCGGTACACATTACCTCTTAGGACCAACACCAAGGATCCAAGACTAGGTAACAGAAATAAAGAAACCAAAGGGAATCGGATGGACCAAGTGCACAAACGAACCCACCAGACCTAGATCAAATAGATCTATCCCCCCAAACTATGGACCACACAAAGCTTTATAGAAAAGAGATTTCAAACCAGTAGTATCTAGCTACAATCACCAGAATCAAGCATACACTACTGAGAGACCTGTGAGTATACTTATATTCTCCACCAAGGCTCCTTTACCACTAGTAATGAATTGTGACACCTCATTTCAACACATCAGCAACCTAACTGGGCCACCTCAACCACGAGTCCCTGTTAGTTCCAGACCTATTAGGGCCCTTTTGGACTCAAAAAGGGCCCCCAAAAGTGAGCTAGATCTTTGTTAATCCATTTTTATTAGCCTCACTAATCTCGCTTATGTGTCACTTAACCCTTGGGTTTAATAGGGGTTGAAGGCTACTTCACATAGGTTTTATGGCTAATAAACATAACATAAATAGGGGTTAAAGGTCAAGGACATTAATTAAGGTGCATTTCAAATTTTGTTGTCCAATATGCCCTTCAGTTTCCCTTCACGAATTTTCAAATGAAGAATGAAGTTTACACTACAACCATACTACCTTTCAAACGTACATGTCCAACTAGTGTTGGCCCCACTAGTTAGTAAACAAATGAAAATAGGTTCCTTGGGTTTATTGCATCCATTCAAAATATTGGTAACTTGAAGTGTATAATGGTTCTCGAAGGGCAGAATGGTTCTTGAAAATTGTGTAGTTTTCAAAATGTGTTAAGTATTTTACTGGTATGCGGGACCACTTATGCTATGAAGGGCAATATGGGTACTGAAGTTTATAAACTTTTCATAATGCATTGATGTAAACAAGGAGTAAAGACAGTTTGACTTAAAATTATAACTTAGTTACCTTAAACTAAGGTAACTGTGTGTGGGGAATCATGTATGTAGTTAATGAATAAGACAAGTGCATCGTAGGGTTAAGGTAGAATTAGTGGGACCATGGCTTGATCAAATACTAGCCATTGGACTTGCCATGTCATATGAACCATTGCCAAATATGTGTAAACATTTTATTGGTTATGAAGGGTGACTAGTGTTAATCACATGGCTCACAAATGGAGGCCATTTTTTAGTCCAAAAGGGCCCTAATGAATCCACCATCTTGAGCTAGGCCTCTAACCATTAATTATCACTTTAATATCATGAGGGCCCCAAACTCTCATAATCTTAGATTAATTTATGGATTGAGTTATGCTACAAACCTCCTTACGTGATATTATATCTGAGATCAGTCCATACGTGGGCATGTCAAAACGACCATATATTTAGTTTTTATTCTCTTGCCAAGATCTCTCATTTTCTTGTTAGTGTGCTTGAGGTCTAACGATGTATTGTCTATGTTAGCTTCCGTTTGTCTTGTTCTATAGGTGAATCCATCATATCATGAAGTCACTCTTCATCCCAAGCCTCAATGTGCCTTCTCTTTCAAAATCTAGACTTCCAAGTATGCATAAAAATATTGTAGATGCTACCTGTTGGGCTAGTTTTTGGTTTTATTCAATTATTTTCTAGCTAAATAAGATATTGACATGTTTTTGGGTGGCAAAAAGTTCCATGATCAAGACAAACAAATTGTATTTAAGATGTTGACATGCTTTGGGTGGCAAAATGTTTCACCATTCAAGACAAAAAAGTTGTACTTGTTGGGGTTTAATCTTACTCCTACACATCTAATTCTATCTTCTAAGTACTCTTGTACCATGTATATACTCACTCTTTATGACAATCTGCATAAATGAAGTGTTATTCAAAACAGTCTACAATTTTACATGCACATTCGAATAGCCTACAAAAATACATGGATATTCAAAGCAGAGCAAAGGTCGATTCGACACTCGACAATGTTTGAATTCGAGTCTCACAACTCACCATAGACATCAACCCAACAAAGTAAACTTGATTTGACTCGACACTTTCGAGATTCGAATGGTACCACTCAAAATGGAGCTCTTCCTTTGTCAGATCTGTTGGATTATTCTCTTTCTTACCAATTGTCTAATTGGTTTTTAATCCTCATCCATTCTTTATCCAGTTTTGCGGATTTTCTCGTGTGTTTACACAGTCTGCAGAATTACAAGTGTTTTTACACAGCCTGTAGAATTACACGAAGTTTACGGCAGTGTCGCATTTTTCGCCTGACAAAAATCTCATGAAAAAATGCAGTGTCGTCTTTTTTGCTTGTCAGGAATCTCGTACAAATATGCAGAGTCGCATTTTTCGCTTTTTTCAAAGAGCCTCAAATGTTAAGGAAATGACTCTGGCAAAGTATGGGGCAACCCTAAATGAGATTTAAGGGCACCTTCACCTTTTTCGCTTTTTTCCGAAAAACCTGATTGTGTTGCCTGTGGCTGTTTTAGTTCATTTCTACAGAGCTACATTTTTGGTTCATTTACGCACACAGAATGTTTACGGCCAATTTCACAACTTATCAGTAATCAATGGCAAGGAACAGATGGATGCCAGCAGATCATCAGCCAACCTTAGTATAAATAGTTGTTCATATTCATACAGATTAATTCATTGAAAATCAGAATTATTAGAGGTGTTTGAATAGTTATCTCTCTCGAGCCTGCGAGCTTGAACACTCTTGAGCATTCTAGCTCACTTCTTAGAGTTGTTTTAGAGATTGCTATTGCGTTACTGCTCATCAGCATTGCGCATTAATTCAGACTTTTCATTTTTAGCCGCTCAGAGATAGCATAAAGTACACAGCTTCAATCCGCAACTTATTGTACTCATTTACTTCTGTTTTGTTTTGAATCAATACTATTTTTTATTGCATTCAATTTCGTCTCAGACTGTATGCATTTCTGTATTTCTTCACAACTAATTATTTGTCTGATAATCTTCAATGCTTAATTGTTTGGCTACGTAAGCACTGTAGTGCTGACGATTTCAAAGTTAGTTACTATAAGTTCAAACGTGATTTCTATCACTATTGTCTTGTTTGAAATTGATAGGCGTAGTCATGCATTGGAAAGATGAATATAGTTTATTCCGTCATGCATGAAAGGTTTTTTTTTCGAGCTAGACCTACCTTCTGCATACCAATTTCCGACATGGTATCAGAGCGCATTTCACCACTTCTTTATTTGATTCCAACATGATATCAGAGCGGAAGCTTTAATACTTGATATCTTTCACGATATCAAATTGATATCATAGTATTCAGTTCTTTTCAACCTTTCAGTATCAGAGAATTGGTTTTCACTTGTTGGCATTACCACATCTTAACATCATCGATACAATCGAAAGACTAAGTTCCAGATGGATTCTCAAAGTAAAGCTGGTCTTATCACAGACAAGCTGAATGGATCCAATTATTATTTGTGGAAATTTAAGATGAAGACCTTGCTAATTGCCAGCGAATTATGGGATGTTGTTACAGGTTCAGAAGTAAAACCTGAAGACGATGACTCAAAGTGGAAATCTAAGTATGATAAAGCCTTCGCGCTTATTATCCTCAATATATCAGATACACATATTGGACACATAGCTAAAGCTAAAACGTCAAGAGACGTTTGGGACATTTTGAGCTCACTATATGACATAAGGGACGTAACTACTAAGTTACATCTACGAAGGAAATTCTTCACATTCAAAATGTCTAATGGTGATTCTCTTCAGAGTCACATTAACCAGTTTAAGAATCTTTTGCAACAGATGGCCGCTGTCGGATCAGTCATAGACGATCAAGACGCAATTATGACATTGCTTTCAAACTTGCCCTCTACATATGAGAAGTGGGTGATGATCATATCGACACTCTCAAATTTAATTCTTACTAGAGTTATCACTATGTTGCTACAAGAAGACAATAGAAGAAGTCAAGACACTTTGTCTACTTCCTCCTCTCAAGCTCTATTTGTCAACAAAGGCTCGCAGCGACAGAAGGAGAAAAGCTCCAAGAAGATTGCAATGAATCAAAAACAGACTCAAGGTCAAGAACAATCATCAAATCCAAACGTTGACAAGATCAATATATAATTCGGATTATGTAAGTGGTGCACAAGATGTCAAAAACAGATCCGCCGACTGCAATCCAACAAGATCATTGACAGGTAACTATAACTTGGATATCTTGACTGGAATCGAAGATATTTCTCATAGTAATAATATGTCAAGATCAATGTATGACTCAGATATCTTAACGGATGTCGAGGATGGGTTACTTGTAATACATTTGCATCAACATACAACTCGGATATTCTTACAGGTGTGGAGGATGTTGGAGAGGCTGTTGATAACAACAAAAATAAAAGACATCATTTTCAAATCGACATTCAAACAAAATGTACACCGAATTCGTCAATTTTGGCAAGTGCAAATGCATCCACCCGCCATAATTTAGATTTTTCGGAATTCGATTTCAATGAACATGATTACACAAGCAACATATTACATGATGCTAATATGACAAACGATCCTACAAGATCAAGATGGTCACAAGCAGAAAGTTTTTGAAGATCTACAAAGAGAGCCTCAAGTATGCCCAACATCCTTTGGAACTCCTCAGAGTTTCAAAAGAAAGCGTGTGCTTGCTTATGTTGCACCAAAAAAAGTAGAATATGTTTTATCGTCAAAGAATATAAGGGAAATATTGATGCAACCATGTTGTAGTAAGTTGTGCATTCAAGAAATCACCTACAAAGAATGTGAAGACTTGCGACTAGGTGTGTGGAGAAAATGCTTCTTGGTTTCCAAGGGAAGGCTCGAACTTGAGACCAAAGAAACTTTGGATGTCAACCTAACCAATTGAGCCAACTCCCTTGTGTGGAGAAAATGAGGAGCTGACAAGCATAATCAGTTATTGCAGATGTTCAAATGATTTTTTTATAGATGAGAAATGTCAAACACAATGTTTGATATTTTGAAGGAACCCAAATTGCGCTTCAAACCTACATTAGATGATAAAGATGTATGCATAAAAGCATATCATAATCTGTTGGGAATCTCCCATGGAATGTTTTGGCAAATATTGTTGAGGCACATTCCATTGTGTACAAGTTTCATGGAAACACTGGCACATTCAAGCAACATAGACACTCTTCAAAAGGGCTAGCCCTAATGCATGGGATTTTGGAAAAGCACACGTTGCCTCAACCACATCTTCAACATGAATCAAAAAATGGCGTTGTTATTTGTGAACATCATCTCCCACTCGGCATACATAAACGTGATGTCTTCAAAACTATAAACACACATCTTAAAGATACGTGTGTTCCTGAAGTTTCAAGATCCACATTGTACAAGATGTGAAAACAATAGTTTGGACATGTCAAGACTCCAACAAGACAAAAAAATGTCCAAATGCAAAACATGTGACGAGCTTAAAAATGCAATAGAGACAACTCTTGACGCTAGGATGCGTGATCGCTATATTGCATTGAGAGGTCGTCATCTACATCATGTTTTCGATTCCAAAAAATTGTATGCATATTGGAAAGAAGAGTCAAGATCCCATCATGAGCAGTCTTTGTGTCTTATCATTGATGGAATGGATCAAAATACAACAACATTACCCCGTTTCAATAAGACTCCTCCCAGATTAGAGGGGAATCGATTTTTGAAAACACATGTTTGTGGGGTTTTGGTTCATGGATTCAAGTTGCTCTGTGATGTTTGGATTGATACCTTGCATGCTCATGATAGCAATCAAGCTGCCACATCAATAATGCGAGCAATAAGAAAGGTACAAGCATCACATGATAACTTACCACTGATCTTACGTATTCAAGCTGACATTGTTGGAGGGGGAACAAGAACAAATTTATTTTTGGTCTTTGTTGTATGTTAGTGGCACATAACATCTTCCAAAAGATAGAAATGGGATTTCTTTTGGTTGGCCACACACATGAATACATAGATCAGGTTTTCAGTGTCATATCCAGGGCTTTGAAGTCCAAATCAATTCACACACTGCCAGATATCCTAGCATGAACTGGTGAAAAGATAGGTGGCGGTCGTATCGAAAGCACTGAAGTAGAAATACTGGAACAAATGATAGACTGGAAACAATTTGTAGATCCTTGTATTGCTCAAGGAAATGACGGCTTAGAAGGACACACCAATCCTCACTATTCTTGTTTTCAAATGATGAATGGTGAGCCAACCATGCAATGGAAATACTATTCTAATGATGGAGACAATGCATGGAGTGAACCTTTCAAACTGTTGCAGCGTGTATCCTCAAAAGATGAAGCCATCTTTCTAGCATCCACGAAGGATCTAGATCCAGATGAAATGAAAGGAATAATGTCCTTTATTGACTATTTGCGGTTCATGAGCCAGAAGTTTCCAGAATACAAGGATCGCAATGTGCATGTGTGGTGGAAACACAAAACTTGTCGAATATCTTTCCAAAGAAAAAATGTTATCATGATCAATGTATAGCCAAGAGGCTTTTTGGCCACAATCCTTGCCAATCACTTTCGATTCATTTCTATCAACATCAATGAGGTCGAAATGGATGTAGAGTTATTACCCCGGAGGTTTTGTGGGCAAAAAGCTAATGCACCTCTGGTTGAATTCATCCCACGTAGAGAAGTTGTGTTGGACAAGTTCGTTGCAATGCGGCCTCCAGATGAAAATGTTGTGGAGGGTTCCATACCTATTTGGGTGGCAAAAGTTGTCGAAGTGAAGAAAATCTTAGAAGGCTTGGCCACAGAGTTTAAAGCATTATGGTATGAACCAAAATCTAATCAACGGCGTAGAAACCTGAGACAAGTTGACAACTCGAAGCTGTACAAAAATTGCTTAGAGAAAGAATGGATTCGGAACAATGACGGCGGACCACAATATATGGATGTAGATACAGTTGTTCATGCATGGAGATCAAAGGCGAAAAAAAACAATGAAAGCACATGGCTATGCTGTGGAAAAATCAATATCTATTTCGGAAATATCAGTGGCACACATCAAAGAATACCTGTCCAAACTATCCGATGAATGTGTAGCTGATATTGATGAGTAGAGTTTGTAATCATTGTAGTTGTAGAGTCTTGGTTACAATCTTTGTCGTCATAATTATTGTACTTGTAATGTATTTAATTTAGTGAGTGTTGGCAGATTTTGAATCTACAACAAGGCCAAATTTGGCTCCAAAAGACGTGTAATTCCTTCTGTAAATTCAGTTGTAAATCCAGTTTGGCAATTTTGTAGAAAGCCAACATTTTGTATGCTAGGTGTGGGCATGTCACCCTATTATAAGTAAATCATATTCCATGGCATGTGTATTGTAAGACCATGAGGAATCATGATATAGAAAGTTTAACGGCTTTTCGAAATTCTAAAGGTGAAAATAGTTTCTAATTCTCAACCTTTATAATATTGAAATAGTAAATCACTAGTCTAAAAGGTTAAACTTCTACAAATTTGTCTAGAATTGCACCAAAGTTGTGCATCTTTTGTATAGGCTCTTGACTAATGTAGGGCTTGGCCCAAGACCATTAATTATAAATATGAACCACTTTTAGTGGCAATTGACACATTGTGATTAAGTTTCTATGAGAGTTCTTATAATACAACTTGTACAAAGTAGTATATGGTTCAGTGATGTTTATGTTTCTTATAAATATCAAATTATGTTTATGTTTCTTTTGAAATTCTCAAGAAGCGGATCATGATGTCTTCATGACCAGCCATCAAGGAACATCCAACGATAGTTCTTGGCTTTTGGATTCCGATGCCACTCAGCATATGACCAGTCTCATTGGCTGTTTCGAGTCCTATACACCCTACAGTTTCAATAAATATGTTCACCTTGGCGATAATAGCACACAAGTTATTAAAGGTGAAGGTACTGTAAGATTAAGCTTTACAAATGATCAGTCTAAGCTACTTTCTAAAGTCCTGTATGTACCCAATTTATCTACGAATCTACTCTTTGTAAGCAGAATCACAAATCTAGGACATAAAGTAGAATTCGAATGTGATCAGTGCAAAGTAGTTGATAGGCCCATTGGTTCCATTGCTGCTGGTTTCGCTTCTGGTTCAATAGGTGGTGCTGAAACTCTGGGATGGTTTGGTGCTTGATTTCTCGTTCTGGCTGTTACTAATTGCCCGGATCTCAAATTCATTCGGCAGAAAATTCCAAGGAAGCTGGATCTTGATGGATCCATAGAAATCTATCTGGATCCTTGAGGATCTGATCAGTTTTATTGGCCAAAAGTGTGATTTTAGGCTCTTTACGATGGTTTTTCCTTGATAACTTTTTGATCCTGACTCTGATTGCTTTGAAATTTTCACAGTAGATGGATTTAAAGCAGATCTTCCTATTGATCATATCTGTGAGAGTTCTCAGTGTGAGGGTTGGCCTTGCAAGAGTTCTTTTTGTTAATTTATAGTCAAAAACTCTATTTTTTCCATATTTACTGGGAACTAACTCTCGTAGGATTTGATAGGGATATGACTCTGTTCAACGTGGGGAGAGCTTGTTCTCAAGGATTTGAAAGTTATTGTTGTCTGCGAGGTCCAAAACCACTTTTTTGCTCACAGATTAATCAATATTGTATACTGACTCTCGTAGACTTCATAATGGAAAATGACATTTTGAAGACAATGAGATGGTTTGCAAAGGTACTTTTGAAAGGATTTTTTGGATTTGATGCTTTTAGTGATTTTTAAGCACTTAAATCCACTTTTCAGCTCACTAGAATCAAACTAACTCTCGTAGGATCAGGTCATGTGCAGGAGGTTGTGTGCAGATCATAGAATACATTATAGACCCAATTATTGGCTGATAAGGGTGTCTACACATCTCTTGCTATTCTGCTTGAGTTTTGGGACACATGTCTTTTGATAGTTTGGATCCTAGATCCATAGGTGTGTCTATCGACTTACAACTTCCATGCCATATCTACGAAGTACATTGATTAAATAGGATTTTTGGCTTACAATGATCCTTCTGTTTGTGCCATCTCTGGTGATCTCCATACCAAGTAGGTGATGAACTGGGCCTAAATCAGTCATCTCAAATTTTGTTGGAAGCAAAGATTTTGTTTCATACAATAACTAATTTGAATTGTTGATAGCAGCTCAATCCCATTGGAAAAATATAAAGTCTTGTATAAAGGAGACAATGTAAAAAACTAGATTGAACATTCAATTCTCATCAAGGTAACATAATTGCTTAAAAATAAGAGATTTAATCATGGTTTCCATTCAACTATACACCTCATAAACTGCTGAGATCAAATGGCCACATAGTACTGAGTATCAAATGGCCACATAGTAATGAGTATTATTGATCAATTGTAAATCATTGGAGCACTATTCAAAAAGCATGTAGAGCACCTAAATAAGAATTAAAAAAGGAGTAAAAAGTTTGTTTTTAAGCCTTGAACCAACTCTAGTCCTCGACCACATTAAAAACATGAAAATGTTGGTAATAAAGAGTAGATACATCGTTGTCCAAAAGGCAGCATACTTTATGACAATAAGTGCTCAATCAATGTGGCATTCTAGATTTAAAAAGGGCACTATAGGACAATGAAGAGGAGCAGGAAACCTATTGATGGCTAAGCAGAGACATCAACTGGAAATGTAGTAGCTAGATGAAAGAGATAGATCGCTGATGGTTAGGCCATGGAATCCATTCTTGTAGAGAAAAAAATGGCATATTGCAAAGCTGAAACCAGTGAAATGAAGCAATTCTTATCGAGATACTTTTTTGGAAGTGATGGTGGGGGAGCCAATGGAAAAAAGACAGGGCCAATAATGAGACTCCTAGGAGAGTGCCTAAGTGGTACTTGTCAGTAACAAGTGATGCTAATAAGGGAGATACTCCCAAATCAAGAGAGAAGGGAGAGCTTAGGAGATCAAGCAGAAATCAAAAACCTCTAGCTAGCCCTAATGGGATCCATGTTAACAGCTGAAGAACCTAAAACTTTCAACGAAGCAAAGGAACACAAGGAGTCGCGTGCAGCTATGGAAACATAAATGGAGGCTATATCGAAGAACAAAACATGGGACCTGGTTGAGCTACCTAATGGTAAGACGCATATCACATGTAAGTGGATCTACAAGACGAAGTATGGAGCGGAAGGGCAGCTCAACAAGTACAAGGCACGACTAATTGCAAGAGGTTTTGAGCAACATGAAGGAATACTCAATTCTCCTTTAATTGTTGATAGGGTAAAGCAAGAATTAAATCAAACATATATATAGTCTTTTGTGGATCAGTGCAGATAAGCTCAAGTGGACCCATCCAGATTGGCTTGTGGAAGAAGCCAAGTTTAGATGAATTATGTTTATTGGTTTAAAAGTGAATGAATCTCCACTGTTTGAACAAGTTCAAAAAAGTTTTTGGGTTTCAACAAGGTTATTTGCCAAAATAATACCTGGTAAAAATATAAAAAAATTCCACACGCTACAAATTGAAAAGGGAAAAGTAGGCTAATATGTCATACTATCCATGAGAGAGAGAGAGAGAGAGAGAGAGAGAGAGAGAGAGAGAGAGAGAGAGAGAGAGAGAGAGAGAGAGAGAGAGAGAGAGAGAGAGAGAGAGAGAGAGAGAGAGAGAGAGAGAGAGAGAGAGAGAGAGAGATCCTTATGATATATCAAAAATTTTGATGATGTTTGCAACTGATTCATGCTACTCTTTTGAGACATGTCATAACAAAAGGTATAACATGGAATTTGCTATTGGGAGACTGGGAGAGAGATCCTTATGATATATCAAAATTTTTGATTATGTTTGCAACTAATTCATGCTACTCTTTTGAGACATGTCATAATAAAAGATATAACATGGAATTTGCTATTAGGAGACTTGAGAACTCATAGTATAATCCATCAAAATGATTGTACATTAGAAAGAAACGACATTTTCTTGATGAAGTATGATGGAAAAAAGAGTTGTAAGGTAAACAAGAAAATTTGTAATAAAATAGTAAGTGACAATGTGTAGACATGAGCAAATAAGCTCTAGGAAGACAAAACAAAACTTTTTGCTCAATTTCACATGTTTTTCACCTAAAGGAATCGAAAATAACAAGAAAAAGTGAACAAGCACCTCAATCTTCTCACTCAAACCTAGTTTGATCTCTACATGTGATTGGAGCACCTATAGCAATTGACTCAATAAACTTCCTTAGTTTAGTCCAATAATGAATGATTCAATACAATACATGAAAGGTAATATGGAGCTTGATCTTCTTGTATTCTCCCACTTAGGAATCCTTCATGCCACACCAATATCTCTAATTAGATCTATCTCATTTTAAAGTTTTATAAAAAAAAATTTGGTATTGTATGCTTATGCAATTTATCTTGTTATAGTGCACAAGATTCTTGCATATAGACATAAAACTTTGGTTATCTACATGAAAGGCAAATGTAGAAGAAAACAAATTGTGAAAATAGTAGATGAATGACTCTTTGTTTTTTAGTTTGGAGGCATATACTCCAACGATTGAGAGTGCTAGTACATTTCTCTTTTTAGTAAACCAACTTATAGATGCATCTTGTAAAAAACCTTAACTTGATTTAAATATTCGATTGTCCAAATCTTCGATCCAACTAGCATCTAAAAGTACAAGTATTGCCTTGTGGACCTTTTCCACAATAATTTTGACTTTACCTTTTGATCCTTCTAGGTACTTAGTTTCAATTTTGGTAGACTGTTGAATATGTGAATAAAATGAGCTATGAATCGATTAGGTACTCCCATGGAAAGGGATAAGTCAAGTCTTGAGGATATGAAAGCATAAGTCTTCATTCTTTTTCCTTTTCAATATGGCTAGATCTTGTGCCTTAATGATCTCAAAACATATTTCCATAGGATTAGTGATCTTGCTACATTTGATCATGTTGAAGCCCTGAAGAAGAATATCACTAAACCTTTGTTTAGTTTTAAGGAAATGGCTTTTTTCTTTTTATTAATTATAATAAGCACTCAAAAGGAGGCAAGGTACCTCTACTAAGTCAATTATTCCTAATTCTTTACTAAAAAATTTCTTGGCTTATTTACTCATGTTTTTCTATATTGTGCTTCTAGAAGTAGATCATCAACATGTATGGCAATAACTATCAAGTTAGGTTGAGAACATTTGTAAAATACTTTATCAACAAAAAAAAATTAAGATCTTATAGGAAAAATCAATGTTTTGCAACCATGCTCAAGATAATTACTTCATATTATAGAGAGACTTATAAATCTACATATTGCCTTTAAGCTACAATATGTAAACATTTTCTCTATGTCTCTATCTCAAATGTAGTTTTGAGATCCATTTATTATAGCTCATAAATTCCATAGATGCTTTTCTAGGCTATAAGGTGCCTAATAGATGTGAACTCAAATATGAAAAAACTCATGTTTATGGTTGTGACATTTTCTATGATAGATGTATGCAAACCAGCACATGGCCCATCTTGTCATATGAACCCATAGTTTATGTTGACATTGAGACTTTTTTTGTCATTATCACATTTTGCAGCTATTACATAGTCTCATATGCTTTTCTCAATATTGCATAACCTCCACACTAAATTAGATAACATTCATATAGCCCATTCACATAGAAAAGATATATATGATGTTTTTATTAAGGATAATCAAGTGTTGACATTCATATTACACACACACACATACACACACATGTTGACATGTACATAAGGCCAATGTTTGATAGAATCCACAAGTTGGAAAAAAAAAAACCAACAAATATTAAACATTTGTTTAACAATTTGTTCAATTCATCATTGTTAGATTCATTTGCCATTTGCAATTTATCAAAATATTAAACATTTGTTTAACAATTTGTTCATTTCATCATTGTTAGATTCATTTGCCATTTGCAATTTATCAAACAAGGTTAAAGCTTGTTTCTTGTGATTCTCATTTTCATATATAGTATTGTCTCTTAAAGTTCTAATATTGGCTCAAAGTGTTCATTCGCATGTATACTAAATATACATTAAGAAGAAGAAATCGATGCAATTACAAATAAGCCAAAAATTTGTCTAAGGTGAATTGTCATTGATCATGATTCATGAGTTCCAACATAGAAAGGACAATAAAGAATTCCAAATTTCATGTGCAATAGTTCTATAATTTTGACACTTCATTCATTTGTAATTTCATGATTTTCAAGATTTTAAAAGTATATTGTATTTGCTGATAAAAATATACTTGGCTATCTATCAATCCATATTCATGCAGACGGATGATACATCCATCACAATAGAAATCTTATGGTGATGGCCAATATTGATTTTGCATCTATTGGCAATGGATGAGGATCTTGTTGTTAGTGACTTGTGTGACATTAGTAGTAAGCTTTGCACTGTTCATCTAGATACTATCCATCCTTTCGCATCACATGCAAAGTTTAGCCACACTAAGCCCAATGAGAATATGAAATACATGTCTGCAAAAAGGAAAAAAAAAAACCAAGACTTGGATGTTTGTTGACTAGATTAGAACAAAATAATAAAAATTTACAGATTGTGGAGACATCAAATGAGATAGTACTAGAATCACTGTCTATGTCTCTTGTTGAATTATGACCAATAGTTAAGAACTTTAATATTAAAAAAAAATCATGCTGGTCTCCTTTATTTTCATTAGTTTTAGACAGAATGTCTTGTTCATATTAGAGTCAGATGCACATTATAATACATAGTCAATGATATTTTTATGTTGGATTGAGATTATTTAGCATGAATAGGTGCCACTACATAGCTTTGTCATGTTGATGTCATACACAAGGCCACAATATGATGGACTGATTGTCACCGTCAATTGTAGATGCAAGTATATGTAGGGTCGAAGGTCTCGTGTAGTAGTAGCCCTCTCACCTGTCAACAAGGGTTAGAACACTAGGTAGGTGCCTATATATGAATAGATGCTACTTTTAGATAGTTCTCTACTTTTTCCCTTAACTATACTCACCACTAACACTACCCACCGTTAACTCTACTCCACTACACTAGCATTCATCATGATTGAGGGTGAAAGAGAAGAGAAGAAGAGAAGAGAGGAAGAGAGTAATAGAGAGAAGGTGGAGAGAGAGAGTGTGTGTGAGGGTGGAGGTTAGCAGCTCAAATGCTCCTTGTGCTTGCTAATGCAAAAAAATTTACAAAGGAAACCAAAAACTTGCAAACTTGAGAGAAAAAGAAAAACACAATCAAGCACATTAGCAAGTAGTGAATAGCAATTGAGGATGCTTTTCTCCAAAATTTGGTAGAGCTTCCTCCTTCTCATTAAGCATCAAAATAGAGTATATGAGGTGTCTTTTTATAAATGGGGGAAAGCCCTTGCCCCAGAATACTATTGGCTAATATGTACACTAATCCTATCCATTCATCTTGGACCCAACTTGATCCAAAGGTCTTAAAAAAGTACATTAGAATTCACAAGATTCATGTGAGCCCAAGTTGGACCCAACTCTAAAATGATAGGCTTCTAAGTCTAAAATGACTTTGAGCCTCAAGTTTTATTTTAGTTACAAGGGGCCCAAGTCTATTATTTTATTTACAACTCAACTTGCGTGCTCATTGGGCCTTGGGCTTATACGTGCAGGATGTCATGCCCTCGCAACATATTTTATTAGCCGATATTATTTATTTACAATATATTGGGAATACCACCAACAAGACCCACGGCCTGAAGTAGTGCCGGTCCCTCGACACTCTGCCGGTTTAGTACAAAGTCTTCTTGGCCCATCTCTGGTGGATCAGGTAGCTAGTGACATCTTCATAAAGCTTATTCGGTCTATCGTCTTCAAGTCCTTGGGCGTGTGAAGCGACTTGTGGACTCCTATTAGCCATCTTTGGTCGACCCAAGCTTGGAATCTACGCGTCCAGGGATCACCAAGGAATGCGGCTCGGTAGTAAACTCGAGCTACTAGAAGCTGATCTTTCACTTTTGCTGAGGCTAATGCCTTATTTGGATCAAAGAATATTGGTGGGAGAAAATTATCCAACTTCATTTCGATTCCCATTAGATACTCTAAGTCTCGGGCGTAAGTGGCTACCGCACGGACTGTTGAGTCAGGACAGTTGAAATACTTATTAGAGAATTGGGTGAGAGCCCTTCGGGCATCTACATCCATATCCCAACCATGCTCTAAAGGGATTTTTGGCCAATTATAGTTCTGGATGGTGATCTTGTCCAGAGGAGTGCCGCATTCCACCATTTTGGATCGTCGTGTGCATGGCAGAAAATGCGCATTCACCCTTAGTTGTTGTGGACTGGTCACATAGGCCCTGATGGCCCCAAGGTCCCGTTCAAATAGCTGCTGGCGCCATCAGGTTGTGGTTGGAGGGCGGGTAGTGCTTGCAGCTCATTGCCTTTTATGGTTTGTGCCGAAAATGATATCTGTCAGCCGCCTCTTGAGGACTCGTGGAGATATTTGGATAGGAATTCATTGATTTTCTCCTCCACGAACTTGGGGCGTCGGAAAGCCCGGCTGACAGAAATAGTGCGCGATCCTCTTGATGAGGAGACTTACCCTTCCTCATGGCTATGGTTGGGACCCGTGTCTTGGTCTTGGTCCTGCATCTCAGCTCCAGTATCAGGAGGTCTTTGGTCTTGCCCACCTGACCCATGATCATGACTTATTGCCCCTACTGCCTGTTGGCCTTGGTCCTACTGGCTCGTACTTGCCTAGGTAGCATAAAAAAGAGGTGGCACTTGAATCACCACCGAGGTCGGTTGAGTCTTATTCTCCATGAATTGTTGACAAGCCTTGAGGGCCTTGTTTGGCCTGGGTGAGCTCTTGAGTTGTGCTGGCTTAGTATTTCTCGAACTCCATCTGGTAGCTATTCAAAGTTTGACTATAGACCTACACCTGATGCCTGAAAAGATTCATCCATGTTTGAGAGAGTGGCCTTGAGTCAGGTGTAGGTTGAGCTAACCAGACGAATTTTTCACTTTGCATGGCTTGTACCTCCACCCCCAGGTGCGTATTTTCTGCTTCATATATCTGGAGTTGCGTCTGGAGGGGCAAGCCATTGAGACGCTTTAGACTGAAGCTCCTGCACCTTGGTGGAGGCATCTATCAGCACTTTGGAGAGGCTCTAGATATATTGGATGAGGCTTTGTGATCTCTCGGTGTCTGTCTTGTTCATGTTGTTGAGCAATCATGAGCTCTTGCTGCAGCTTCGTGATTTCTGCTCGCTATTTGTTCGTTGCCAAATGGAGTACCCGGCTGTCCAATGATGCCCTGGCTGCTACCGCGTCTTGGATGAATACTCCCAAGGCTTGGTAGGCCATCGTTAAGTCCGTTGGAATAGCCGGTACACTAGAGCTTGTAGGGGTTTGTGTGGTAGTGGCCCCGACGACCTGTATAGTGTCGTCGTCGTTGTTTTCAATGAGTTTCTCTAGTGACATTTTGTCATCTGGGGCAGTGGGATCTGTCCGATCTGGTGATGGAATAAAAATTGTTTGTACAAATGCATCATCAGGCAACGGTTGGTCATCCTCGGCAACCTTTAATGGAGAAATGAGTGGTGTGGGAGGAACAAAAATGGAAACATGGATGAATACAGTTTGTTCAAATAAGAGAATGGATGGAACAGAGGGAACCTGTAGGGTGGTGTGGAGGATGGAAGGAGAAGATGAGGCGAAAGTGGTTTGGAGTGGTGGTGGTGGTGCGGCGTCTGGTAGCAGGTGGGAATGAGGAAGAGGGGGCAGCACCACACATTATTTTGCTGGTCGTCGTGTCAATGACTACAGGTTGGGCAGACGTGGATGAGGTTGATGGAGGATAAAAGTTAGTGTGTGGCACAATGGATGATAAGATGCTGAAAAAACCAAAAAATTGTTCAACAGATGCACAGCCTCCTGAATGACTGGTTCCGTGATAGCCTCTATCAGGTACCCGTTGTTAGTTTGGATTGGAATTTCTGGTGCAGTTTGGGTGACGAAAGATTTTATTAGAGCTTTTGTCTAACGATGAGAGATGGGCTGGCGGTCACTGGACATAATGTTGACAGTGACCATTGAGTCCATGTTAATCCGTACCTTGTACGTGTGGTGCCCTGGCACAGGAAGTGGAAACGCAACTTCGGCGTATCCCAGGTGGCATAAGCATGAAGGGCGAGGCCCATGTTAATGTCAGAACTGAAAAGCGCCGAAAAAAAATCCATTGCTTCAAGAAGTGGGCTAGCAATCTGAAACAAGGATTTAATCAAGGCATCAGAAGGCAAGGGCCAAATCTGGGTGGCTGAGGGTATCTTGCGCTGGATCACCCGCTTGGTGCCAGAGTCGTCAGAAGATGAGGAGGCCATATTAGCAGTGATAGTTAAAGTGCGAAAAAGTAGAAAAAATGGTGGAAAAGGTAAAAAGTGATGGAAACAGTGGATAACAAGAGTTGGATGGTAGTGCAATAGTTCAGAGCACAGATCTGAATTCAATGTATGCAAATAATGGCTTGTATGAAGTTTGGTCGCATTCGGAGAACTAGAAAATTTGGTCGAAATTTGAGCAGAGCTTCGCTAGAAAAGGTGACAAATGACTCGAATTCAGCCCTTATATAGCAGAATTTAGAGTGTGTATTAGGTGAAATCCACTTTTTCTTGCTCAGTTCCATTCAAATTTTGGTAGGCACCTTCTTCACAAAATTCTAAGACCTCAGAGAAGTCTGCGAGAGTTCAAAAGGTGATTTGGCTGCCCTGCGAAGGTTCTGCAAGGGTTTAATCCTCGCAGGAAGTGAATTCTTGCACAACTTGCTCCAGTGGTTGGATTTTCAAGATCAAACCATGTAGACAGGCTAATTTCACTGCTCTGATTCCATTTATGCCTCTTGCAAAGATTGGTTTGATGATCTTGAAGCTCTGCGAAGGTTCTGAAGATTTTGCTCCTTGGAACCCTTGCACTCGCACACACTAAAAAATGATGTTTTTTTCATCAATAACTCTTGGAAAGATTTTCATATATGCATCTGGATAAGATCTAGTGACTGTCCAAGTTTCAAGAGTTATTTCCCAGGGGATCTCCAAAAATCATGAAAAAAGTGCTCTTGTAGAGTGTTTTTTGACGAGATCTTGAGATTAACTAATTTTTAACTTTTGCAAACTGGTAATTTGCTACATCCATGTTAGATCCGACTCTCTAAAAGTATTGATAGATATTTGGTAGCAAATCCATCAGTTTTGGTGAATTTTGCCCCTATTTTGCCTTGATTATGAGATCGAGGTCTCTGATCTACAAATTGGGGGGCTTATTGGTGCAATCTGATGATCTGCTTTCATCTTGATCCTACCTGGATCTGGATCTTGTTGGATCTTCTCTGATCTCACTAGATTTGGCTGAATCTTGTTGGGTCTAACTTGATCTGGCTTGATCTTCCTGGATCTAGTTGTGATGGCCGAACAGATAACTTTTTGTAACATGCCACCACCAACCTGGATTTGTCTCACTATGGTGACCAGTACTTGTGCAACCGGCTACCGTTGATGGGCGTGTCGAAAGGTGTCCCATCTAGCTTATCTAGATTACGGCTCCATGATTAAGAATTTCTTTGATCCGATAAGAACCTTCACCTGTGAGTTTTAATTTTCTCTTGATCGGCTTGGTTTTATACATCAGGACTAGATCTCCGGAACAAAGATCTTTCTTTTGTAACCTACGATCGTGCCATGCTTTGCATCTTTCCATGGGTCACTTGTTGATTGGCTGGCCCCGGTGGTGCAAGTAAGGCCATACGTTGTTGATTATGCAATGCGCCATACCTCGGGGCCGCATTTGGTGCTCCTTGATGATATGGATAAGAATTCTGATAAGGACTCCTTTTTGTTGGACAATCCGAGGGTTGAATGGGCAAAATGATGTATGGTGCGATGTTGCATTGCACAAATGGCAAAATCTATGGGTCAGTCTCAGATTCTGCTTTAGGACCAGGCACTCGTTCGCTGTATGGTTTTCTGTGCATATTGAACACCATACATTTTCACATCGGAGATACTATAGCTAGTTTTGTTTCGATAGATTTGGCGTTGCTGCCACAGCTCCTTGTAAGGCTTTCAGTTTCTGATCAAACTGTGTCGTAAGCTGTTCCATCGGTTGTTTGTGTAATTTTGTCATCTGTTCCAACAACAGTTGTGTAGATAGAGTGGAAGCATTTGATGATTACCATGCTATCGAGAGAGTCGGAGTATGAGTGGATGGATATTCGTCATCTGATCCCTCATCCTCTTCCCTGATGGCATCCTCCATAGCTTCTTGTAGAGTAGCGTACTGCTCCTGTCGTTTCAGTTCTCTCTTGATGCTACGTGGTAGTCCTGCTAGAAACCACATGATCACCACATGATCGGGAGTTAGGGCTGCACTGCACTCGGATCGTAGATGTTTGACCCGTTCAATATAGTCCCTGACCCTTTCTCTTTTTTCTATTTTGACGTTGCTGAACAGGAGAAATGGGTCTTCTAGGACTTCCTTGGCTTAAAGCACGTGATGAGAGCTGCTGTAACCGCTTCCCAGGTGGATTTTTCTTCCTCTGACAAATTGAAAAACCAATCTTGAGCCACCGCTACTAGTGACATGGGGAGTAGCATCAACTTCTCAACAGGTGTCCGATCACCATAGATTTCACAAGCTTGCTCATAGATGAGCATAAGCTTGCTGACAACTTGAAGTGCAAGGTTCTTGGTCTTCCTGATCTGCTTGACTTTGTTGCACTTTGTTGCTTTGCATGTAGTCTCAGATTGTTTCATCAGGAAACTTTTTTAATCTCGATAATCCTACAAGGGCGGTCTCCATAGTTCAGCACTAGAATGTCACAAAGTAGCTAGTTGGTGAATTGCTTCAAGGTTTGCTCAATGACGCTGGTGTTCCAAATCTTTTTTTTTTTTTTTTTTAAGAAAATGGAGAAGAAGAAGAGAAAAGAGTAAGTTAAAAGATTGATCAGTAAGGATTGAAAAGTAAAATAAAAATGAATTTAACAAATAAGAGAGCGGGTGGATTCACAAACAAGATCAGTTCATCAGGAATTCATATTTGATTGCTGGTCACTACCGGCTATATCATTCCTACAAACCTTCAGAGAGTAGACAGACACTGCTGATCTACGTTAACAAATTAATATAGCATTCAACAAAATCAAACCAAAGTGCGGAATTGAATGAGCAAATGAATCAGACACACAAATAGTAGTAGACAAAAAAATACATTCAAGATCATACAATCATTTAGAATAATAATGTGCACAACAGCTACAATATCATTTATTGATTGTCTGATTCTTCAAACACTACATGACAGCTCCACGCAGTGCGTTCGCGTGAGAGAATACAGTTCTCTCACGAATCGTGTCTCGCTTACTAGCGAACTTCTGGATCTATAGATCCTCTACAAAATTGTCTCGCATGCAGGCGGACATGTATTTTGTATTTTTTGTCTTCTAACTTCTTGTCTTGCTTACTAGCTTACAATATTATGCATCAAACAGAAGGTATATAGTCGCATCGTGTAACTTCTAGATTAGAGTGATTAAACATCTACAACTAATTACAAACTACAAGAGTTGTTGATTAGCCATGATCTAGAGTACTTCTGCAGATGTCATGATATCTGATCAAATATATGTACCCCATGGTACTTGGCTGATTTTCTTGGTCAGTTGAGGAGCACGACTGATTTCGTGTTTTGTCGTGTCGTGTCGTGTCTTGTCGTGTCTTGTCATCTTTTGTCAAAGGTTCAAGATTGAAAGCTAGCAAAGCTTTGCCAATAGAAACATTTTCTTTCTTCAATCAAAAGCCTTCAATTGTTTCAAAATCTTCAAGGAGCATGCAGAAAAAGAGATTGGAAAGACGATCAAGGCCTTAAGATCAGACAATGGTGGAGAATACATCTCTACTAAGTTTAAGGAGTACTACCGGAGCCAAGGCATTGAGCAGCAGTTCATCACTTATTACAGTCCTCAGTCTAATGGCTTAGCCGAGAGGAGGAACTGTACCCTGGTTGAATCAGCTAAATGTATGCTGGTACATGCATCGCTGCCCAAGAGCTTCTGGGCCAAAGTTGTCTCCACTGCAGCTTACATCCAGAACAGATTTTCAACCAAGGCCCTCTCAGGCAAGACACCCCACAAGGTGTGAACAAGATCTAAGCCTTCTGTGAAGAACCTAAGAGTGTTTGGATGCATTGCCTATGCGCAGATCCCAAAAGATACGAGGAAGAAATTTGACTTCCAATGACTCAAGACCATCTTGATTGGATATACTTCATCTGATAGCACATACAAGTTGTATGATTCCGATACCCAACAAGTCTTGTACAGCTGGGATATAGTCTTCAATCGAGAATCAGTTCGTCGACATCAAAGACAAAGATATTGTTCCAGGAGAACCTTCATCACCTGCCATTGACATGAAAATCAGAGCTTCAAGCTCAGGCGTGTCCATTGTTGACCCACTATTTGACAACGAATCAGACGAAGACGTTGCTGCTACCCAGCAACAAGTCCCAGGAGTGGTTCATTAGTCAATTCCTCCCAGAAGATCAATCCAAGTGTGCACACAGCCCACAAGGTAAACTCCTGAGCCTGCATGTCTCTTAATATAAGAACCGACAACAGTCGACACTCAGCCAACCAGACTCTGATCTCTAAAGAGAAGCTATGGACAGAGAGTATTCCTCTCTGACAATAGTCGAAGCTCCTAGTAGTCGAAGCTCCTATTGCTGCAATATCATTGATTGCAAATGGATCTTCAAGATCAAATACAATGCCAATGGAGCAATTGATCGAAGAAAGACAAGACTGGTAGCACGAGGATTCACTCAGATCTCCAACGTCGACTACAGTGAGACTTTTAGTCCAGTAGTCAAGCATTCGTCGATCCGAGCCCTCCTATCATATGTTATAGCTGCCGACCTTGAAGTGCATCAACTTGATGTGCAAACAGCTTATCTGAATGGAGTTATACAAGAAGACATGTACATGATCCAGCCCGAAGGATACGTTCTGGAAGGCATGAAAAATCATGTCTGTAAATTCCATAAAACACTCTACGGCTTGAAACAGTCTACCAGATCTTGGTTCTAGAGGATCAACACATTCCTCATCGAACAAGATTTCCAACCAAACACTACTGATTGCAATGTCTATTCCAAGTCGGTGCAGCAATCCTTCATTATTATCACCTTATACGTGGATGATATGTTGCTTTTCAGCAACAATACCAATTTGGTTAAGGATTCTAAGCAGATGTTGTTTTCAGAGTTCGACATGACTGATCTGGGTGAAGCTCACTTCTGTTTGGGCATTCAGTGTCGTGGAAGCGTGTGTGTAGGACTGATTTGTATTCGTCCTCTCCATCTTCTTTATCGCAAACAATTTTCTGTCTTTAAATTATTTTTTTGTACGGAAGCCCTTACAGGATCCCAGACACTTGACCACGCATCACAGAACATATTTTATTCTAGCAATCATGATACACAGCACAAGACGAGATGTACGAAAATAGAGTGACTATATTATTAGTTTTAATTTAGAATGAATTCGTCAGTGTCTTGCTCGTTGGCGAAATGACATTCTACTCTTTCGTTGTGTTCTGCTCATTGGCAGACTTTCATGCACAGTTATGGTGTCTTTACTTTCTTATTCTATTTGCTACATCTTTCTCTGTCTCTTACAGATCTCTATATTCACCTCTGCTTGTTATGATCCAGAGAGGATCGTTTATACCTCCACTATGTGGAGTTTACAAGATAGCTAAACGTCGAATCACATGACTAGTTAACGCTAATCAACTAGTTAGTTAGTCTCTGTCATTGCTACTCGTTTTAGCTGGGCATGAAGCCCGTTGAGTTGCCAGTTGGCAGCGCGAAAGATTTTTCTTCGTCTGATTCGTTATCTCTTGTTTGCTTTTGTTCTTTTCGTAGTTTTTGTTTCACGTCCCTTTTGCGGTTTGTGGTCCTGGAGGTGTGTTTGCAATTCGCGATTGATTCGCGAATCGTTCGTGTTTCGAGTCAAAGACACGTTGACTGTCGTGAATTGTTCTCATTCTACCTTCATGTCTTGTTCGTGTTGCGACAAAGTTGTAGGAGTTCACCATTTCTGACACTCCCTCTTGAACCTTGCAGCTTTGTTCGTTTAATCCAATTGCCTCTCTTTGCTTGGTAAAGAGTGGCTTGTCGAGCGGTTTTGTGAGGAAATTTGCAATCATATTTTCTAATTTTATGAACTAGACTTGGAGCTCTCCTTTCGAGATCAAATCTCGAATATGATGATACTTCAGAGGAATGTGCTTTGTCTTTGAATGGAAGACAGGATCCTGGGACAAATAGATGGCACTCTGAGAGTCCATCATCATCGTGCTTGGCCCCTCTTGTGGTATCCCGATTGCCTCCAACATCATTTGCAGCCACACTACCTCATTCGCCACTTTTGAGGATGCGACATACTCAGCTTCGCAAGAGGATTGAGCTACCAAGGTTTGTTTTTTGCATATCCAGTTGATTGCAGCTCCACACGCTATCGTACATCCTCCAGTAATGGACTTGCTGTCATCTTTGCAGCTCGCCCAGCTCGCATCACTGTAGTGATGTAGCTCAAATCCTTTCTTATCGTTTCTAGCTCTGTAGGTTAATCCATCTTTCTGGGTACCCTTCAGATACTGTAGGATTCGTTTGGCCATTTTTCAATGTGCTAGACTAGGATTGGAACAGAATTGGCTCAATGCATAGACAGAGAAGGCCAGATTGGGTCTGGTACAAATTGTTAAGTACATCAGACTACCGATTAAGTTCTGGTATGGTATAACTGCCATTTTCTGTTCTTCCTCTTCTGTTTTTGGGAAATCTTGTTTCGTGAGCTTGGATCCAACTATCATTGGTGTGGCTTTCTCTTCATTGTCCATCATGTGGTACTGCTTCAGCACTTTTCTAGCGTATTCTGATTGACTCAAGTGCATTTCGCCATTTATTTGATCTCTTATGATCTCCAGCCCTAGGCATTTTGTTGCTTCTCCAAGATCTGTGATTTCGTAGTTTTTAGAAATTTAACTCTTGGTGTCTTTGATCATCATTAAGGAATTTTCTATCATCAGCGAACCATCCACGAAAATGGTCAGTATCACAAAATCCTTTCCTACTCTTTTGATGTAGACATTACAGTCTGGTTGAGTAGGATTGAAGTCTAGAGACTTCAGAAGACCATCAAGCTTTTTGTACCAGGCTCGTGATGCCTGTTTTAGACCGTAGATGCATCTCTGCAATCGACAGACATATTGTCTATTGTCGGGGTCTTCATAGCCTTCAAGTTGCTTCATGAAAATTTTCTCCTCTAGATCTCCGTGGAGAAAGCTGTTTTCATGTCAATCTGGTGAATTTTCAGATTGTATTGTGTGGCATATGCAAGGAGCAGCCTTATGCTTGTCATCTTGACCATGGGCGAATATGTCTCGAAATAGTCGACACCATATCTCTGTGTGTAGCCCTTCGCGACAAGCCTAGCTTTATAGCGGCCAATGGTGCCATCTGATTTCAGCTTTTTCTTATACACCCACTTACAGTCAACTACTTTTCTATTTTCTGTCAGTGGCTCTAATGTCCATGCCTCGTTTCACCTCATCGACTCGATCTCTTCTGACATTGCCTATTTCCATAATTCTTCCTCTGGACTCTGGATAGCTTCTTGGTATGTTGTTGGCTCTTCTGTGAAGCTGCAATACTCGAACTGCGTGTCTTTTCTCCATTGAAGATTGTCTAAATAGCGGTCTGGAGGTCTTCTTTGTCTTGTTGACCTTTGAGATTCGTTTCGTCGCTACTCAAACATTTCTTGTTCGTGGGGTCGATCCTCTGTTTCCTGCTGCTCTGGAGTCTAGGGTCCTGCATTCTGATTTGATGATTGTCCTCAATCTCCCTCTTGAATAGGCATCAGTCCAAGGAATGTGGACTCGTCGAACTTTACATCTCTGCTCGAAACAACCTTCTTCGTGGTTGGATCGTAGAGCCTGTACACATGTGTTCAGTTCGAGTAGCCGACCATGATTGTTTGCTTGGATTTGTTGTCGAGCTTGCTTCTCTTTTCCTTTGGAATGTGCTTGTATGTTGCACATCCAGACACTCCTGCGTATGACAGATCAGGCTTTTTGCTTGTCCACATCTCATATGGTGTTTTGTTCTCCAGCATTGTCGTTGTAGATCTGTTCTGCAGGTGTACAACTACAGCTATTGCCGGCCCAGAATTGACCTGGCAATTGAGCCTGTGCCATCATGCATCTGGCTCCTTCGACTAGCATTCTGTTTTTTCTTTCTGCCACACCGTTGTATTCTGGTGTGTATGTAGGAGTGAACTGGTGTTCAATCCCCTGTTCTTCGCATAATCTGGAGAATTCTGTGCTTTTGTATTCACCTCCATTGTCAGATCTAAGGATCTGCATCCTTTTTGAGGTGTGTTGCTCTGCGAATGCCACGAACTTCTTGAAATAATCAAATACTTTGGATTTCTTCTTCAAGTAGTAGATCGTGGTCATTCGGATGTAATCATCTATGAACGTTAGAAAATATCTCGAACCTGAGAGCAAATCTGTTTTCATTGGTCCACACACATCAGAGTGGACAAGCTCACGAACTTCCTTGGCTCTTCTTCCTTCGTGTGTGAATGGGTTCCGATGTTGCTTGCCTTTCTGACAAGCTTCGCAGAACTTAGGCTCCGCATGTTCAAATGATACATTCTCCTATGCCAGAGATGATCTTCGTTTTCTGAAGCATTTAATATGCTATTAGAGTTGCTGATTATTTTGGCCTGGTAGAGGTTTCCTTCTCTGCATCCGACCGTCAGCAACTTGTTTGTCGTCTTCTCGATCATACGACAAGTGTTGCCGTCGAACAAAACTCGAATGCCTGGATCTGCGTCTTGGAGACAGATAGCAGATCTTTTTGAGTGAGGGCACAGAGTGCTCCAGGCAGATCTGCTTGGCCTAACAATGTTCATAGCTATAGAGAGCCGATGCCCTTGACATCGTGTCTGCTTCCATCGCCTAGAATCACCGCTCTGTCATTTTTGAGTTTGCAAAAGTTGATCAAGATCTTCTTGTTGCAGGTTATGTGAGATGTTGCTCCTAAATCGATTTCCACATCGTAGTCATGTTCGGAGTAGCTTGTCGAAGCTTCGTCGAGCATTGTGAAAGCTTCCTCACCTCGTTCTGCATCTTTAGATGATTCTACAACGTTTGTCTTTTCAGCTTTGTTTTTCTTTTTGGGTTGAATCTGCAATCGTATGCAAAATGCCCTTTCTTCTTGCAGTGCATGCAATCGTAAGTCCACATCTGAATTTACATTCTTCTTTAAAAGCAGTCCTATCTCATGGAACAGTCATAAGCAAACCTTTATCGCTCTTTCTTCTACGGAAGCAGAATACATTGCTGCTTCTCAATCTATTAAAGAAGCATTTTGGTTGAGAAATTTACTGTCAAACATTAAGTTGTATCAATACGACCCCACAATTTTATTCTGTGATAATCAGAGTGCTATTGCCTTATCGGCCAACCCTAGATTTCACTCTAGGAGTAAACACATTGAAATCAAATATCACTACATCAGGGGCAAGGTTCTCAACAAGGAGGTGAGCTTAATGAACTATAGAACACAAGACATGGTTGCAGATATATTCACGAAGGCATTAAGTGTTAATGCACACAACAAGTTTTGTGCAATGCTTAGTCTGAAGATCAAGGCATTCACGGATCTAGATTGAGGGGGGGATTTGGATTTATATTTTTTACTCTCCTAAATCCTATGTTAATCTGTCTCCATTCATGCTGCTGCATTTTTACTCATGTTGTCGCACAGTCTGCATATTTACATGTAAAATAAGACAGGCGAAAAACACAACTGTCTGCATAAATATAAGTAAATTTTCACAGGCGAAAAAGGCAAAAAAACGCGACACTATATTTTCACACGTGATTTGTGACAGACGAAAAAAGACAACATTGCCCCACAAATGCAATAGGTGCCCTTATAGAAAAGCGAAGGCACCCTGTAAATCAAATCTTAAGGCATTTGTCAGAGTGTCGCATTTTTTGCATCTTCACCAACGTTCATTTCAGCAAAGGCTAACGTCGCGGCCTTCTCACGCTCAGCCCATGCAACTGTGCAAACAGATTTGACAACGACAACAGCCACCCACGATCTCCCATAGACAGCACATCCACTTTGTACTTTCTTCATCTGCACACCTATAAAATTATGTTTATATATTGAATACCATCTGCGTATTCATTAACTGAGATGAGAAACAAGCAACAAGCATAATAGCATCAGAAGCTTTTTTTTCTTCAAGTAGTAGATTGTTGTCATCCGGCATCTACAACGGGCTTCTGGCTGATCTCTAGCAAAGGGTAACCAATCCTGTCATAATTTTAAGTTCAGATGTTAAGTTCAATTACTTCAAGTCATTGAAGACTTGGCCATCTTCAAGAACTTCCAAGAACTAGCATTTAGAACAAGCTTGCATATTTACATTACTTTTTTAACAGTCTACAGAAATACACAAAGTGTCACAACAGTAAGTGTCGCTACAGTCTGCAGAAATGAACTATCTTTTTCACAGTGTCGACTTTTTTTCAAAAAGCGACACTTCAGCATAGCTCACAAATTCAAGTTTTTGCGACTGTGTCGGCTTTTTCGCTTTTTCTCGAAAAGCGACAGTGTCAGTTTTTCCCCAAAAAGCAACACTTCAGCCTACTTCACAAATTCAACTTTTTGCGATAGTGTCGGCTTTTTTGCATTTTCTCGAAAAAGCGACACTTGCCTTCAACTTCTTCCTTTCAGCTATTTTGAAGGAGTTCAACGTTTTTAAAAGATAGTGTCGCCTTTTTAAGGACACCGTCGACTTTTTAAGGACAATGTCGTCTTTTTAAGGGCACTGTCGGCTTTTTCGCAAAATCTCGAGGAGAGAGAAAAAGCAATAGTCATCTATTTTCAACGAGGAATGTTCCCAGCCACTTTCTAAAATGCAAAGTGAGAGAATTTGCAACATCCTCGTCCGCGTCAACATTCCCTATGGGTTGACTATGTATAGTTGTCATCTCAAGCCAATACTTCCAAGTACAATGACTTGCCTAATTAGATGACAAACATTTATTGTAATTAATACATGGATGCAATCTATAAATGGATCATCCAGACTGTGAAAATTGTCAACATTTCCTAGCTAGTTTGAGGCCTAAATTGGCTAAAATTGTAAATAGTTTTGGTTCTGGAGTTTCACACGTGTGAACCAGGCCACAATGTTTTTATTTACTGTATTTTTTCAGTATGATGAAGTGTCAAACTTCATACCCTTCAAAATGAGACCATTTTGATGTATTTTGGTCATATAAGCCATTTTTAGCTATTTTTCCTATATAGGGAATATCTAGGGTCAAGTACCTTCTAGAGAGAGGAGAGAGAGTCATCTTCCTCATCCATAAATAGTAGGGAAGTCGTGGAGAACAGGTTGGAGAAACCTTTTGTATGCTTCATTGAGATCAATAGATCATTGTCATTGTTTCTTCCTCCATTGAGAGCATTGTTGTGTGTATTGTCTTCAAGCTATTGTGTATGATCTTAGGTGCTTTCCAAAAGTGATAGGCTGATGTATTATGGACTGTATAATGCTATTTTGGGCCGCACTTGATGTTTATGGAAGTTTCCATTTGTGATAAATGCTTTTTGATCAAGTTCTTTGCATTCTAGGTAGCATAGAATGTGTTGCCAATTCCTAGCTTATGTAGTTTGGAGTGCAAGCATTCAAGCCAATGATCTTGGAGTTTAGATCCACTTAGGATCTGTATTTTTCACAAGACACACTCTATGTGATGCTCCGTCCATGAGACATATGATTTGAGCCTCCCAATTACGCCGCCATCTTTTGTTGTAATTGCTATCTTATTGTGCTTTAGTGTAATGTAGAAGCAGCACGTTTTTTATTTGTGTATAATGATGAATGTTTGTTGTAATTGAATGCACTTTATCGTTGTCTGACCGCGCTTGTTTACTCACTCTGATCAGAACATGGACGTCTACAACTCCTTTGCTTCTGATCAGACGATGGTTGTCTTTGACGCTTGAAGAGCTCGCGATATCATACTGCTCTTCCATCTATTTCAGAACTAAACTTCATAGTGAATCTGCTTTCTAGTAATACCACACACACAAACCATTTCTAATCTCTTCGATGGACTGTACTCTCATTTTTGTGAGTATGAATTAATTTCTAAGATCTTGTTGGGCAATTAGAACACTTAAAGCTATGAATATATTTAGCATAAGCTTTCTATTAGACTATTTTTGCATCTAGCAGCTGATTGTAACGGGAAAGTTGTTCCACAATATTCCTGCTCTCTTCTCCGTTCGCGTTCTTCGCACTCCCTTGCCCCATCATACTCCACTTTAACACTACCCTTTCCTACACTAACCACATACACATCATGATTTGGAGTGAAAAAGAAAGGGAGAGATATAGTTAGATAGATGGAGGAAGTAGAGGAAGAGAGAGAGAGAAGGAAGGTGAGAGGGGAGTTAGCTCATTTGCTCATTGTGCATGCTAATGGAGAAACATTAACTAATGAAACCAAAAACATGAAAACTAGAAAGCAAAAAAGCAAACACACAATGGCATTAGCAAGTATGAATAGCAAATGAAGATGGTTCTCTCCAAAATGATAGAGTTTTCTCCTTCTCATTAAGCATGGAAAATGGTTACAAATGGTGTCTTTTTATTTTTCATAAATACATATTCCTTATGCTCATCATCCATAATCGATGGTTTAAGCAAGCTACTTCTTTATTGGTTAATGCTACCATTATTTTGTGCTCACAAGGAGTCCACATGATGAATGTACTTCAATAGGGTTTAAGTATGCATTTATTCAATAAAAACAAAGTAAATTGCAATATTAACCAACATAAAATAGAAAACCTTACTTTCTTAAAATCATTCCAAGAAATTCCAAAGTTGTTGGCATTGTATAGTTTTTAACTTGATCCACAATAATTAACAAGAAAGTTGTTGAATTATTGGAAGCCAGATCACATGCTAATTCTTCTAAGTTATTGAATATATACCTCCATGAAACTGCTCACCTTGAGCATCTTGTGAATTTTCAATTTTTTATATGTCAAGACAAACAATTACAAGTATATCATATTACATCATGACAACACTAAGATTTTAGGCTGAAATGATGAAACTTAGAGAATAGATTTGTTGCCGATACGTGTGTGCCTTTGTTGTGGTGAGGTTTGTAAATGATGCAAGGTGTTAGATTGTATGATGTATTCTACTACTTGAATCTAGAGTTTGTGATTCTCATTATCATCATGGTGAAATCATACATATGAATGCATGCATGTGGATAGATATACACATTGCTTTGTTATCTACAATATGTCATGGGCTTTGTTCCAACTCTTACACAACTTGGCTACTAAGGAGGACACAACTATATGTGTTTATTTGTTATTATTAGCCAAATGTCTAAGCAAGTGGATATGTTTCTAGACATAAACATGTAGTTTATGTAAATTTGCATTCTTCCTAGAGGGTTTTGTAGGGAATATATATATATATATATATATTTGCTAGAAAAGTGTTCAACACTATAGTTTCTATGCAAATGTACAAGTTACAAGCTTTTTTCTTTTTAAAGATGATACATTTGTTGGAGTTATGATATCCACATCCACTGATCATGGTGGTACCATGACTTTGAAGTAGCTAACATGTATATGGTTGTGTTAATTTACTTAGCGGTTTAACTTAGTCATTTATTCTCACAATATACTTAAAATGTACTCAATATAATTAAGTGACTAAGAGGGGCCCAATTCCCCATAAATAGAGTAAGCTAAGTGGTGAGCTAAGTGGTGGACTATCTTGTAATGTGAATAAGGACATATCATAAGAGTTTAGATGGGTGGAGGGGCATAACCTCCTCCCTCTCTCTTTCAAGGTGGTTCTGCTCTATGGTGATCTTCTCTCTCTCCCCTCTCTCTATGGCTTGAATGATAATCACTCATAATGTCTTCATGGGAGAACTCCCCAACCAACAGGCATTAGACAAAGCTTAACTATTGACACAATCCACAATAAAATAACAATGATGACATTAAACAAGGCAAGAGACAAAAAGTAATTTCTAAAAATGGGCCATAATGCAAAGGGAGAGCGATGTGTGATTAAACACCATGAGAGAAGAGATGGAGACTTGCTTGCAAGATTTCTTGAGAGTTATGTAGTGCTTGTTCCAAAGTTGTTAGGGATCCAAGTAGGATCTATTGGCATTGAAGGAGTGAAGGGGCTTTGAACTCAAAATCCTTTTATTTTTGTTATTCTGAAATGTCACTTTAGTATAAATTTTTGTTTGAGCAAAAAAGGAGTATGTGACTTAGAAGCTACTCATGTGATTTTACATGGCTAAATTATGTGCTTAAAAAATGGGATTTGTAAAGGTGAGAGTGAGTGTGGTGATGGTGGAAAATTCTATGCTTTCCAACTAGGATAGTTGTAGAACCAAAGTGAGAAAGAGGGGGCAATACAGCCATATTGAGAGATATTAGTTGGACAAAAGTGATTAGAAATACCCCTATTAACTTGCATAATGAAGATTTAGTGAAAAGGTTGAAGGTTTCTTTTAATTATGATAGATATGAGCTCATCCTCTTTCAAGCAAAAGCTTAAAGTGGTGACAAGCAAATCCCACCAGTAGTTCTTTCAAGTATCATAATTTTGAAACTTAATTGATTTCTATAATGATCCAAAACTACTAGCATAGTTATTTCAAAGGCACATATAACAAAAGGGAGTTAAATGAGTTACTCCTCTTCTTTTTTCTAGAGAAATCAAAGACTCCCAATTTGTTGTCTTGAGACAACAATTGACTGTTGGATTTCTATCATCTCCATCCCTTATCCCATTGCTAGTCTAGATCCATCCATTTGTTGTGTGTAAATACATGTATAGTCGCATACTCTACAAAAATGCACTATTATAGTCTGCAGATTTTCCTCGAGCTTCCTCATGGCTTTGCCCTTGGGCTGCCATCTCGATCGACTTTCTCCTCACAGCACCCTGGTCCTCGAACAGCCTCTCACAACACCCTGGTTCTCAAACAACCTCTCACAGCCTGTCACTGGCTCTCTCACAACCTTTGAAAATGCCTCTCACAATGGCATTGTAAGTGCCTATTTATCCCCACAGCCTGATCGGCCATGTGCATCCCCATCATCCCTCCATGTGCCTCTGTACCTGCCCCCATGTGTTGCTCCCCCCCTGTGCTGCTCTCCCATTGGCCCCATGGTCTGCTCACCCACAGTGCCCATGTGTTGTTGTACCTGTCCCCTGCCCCCTGTACTGTCCTTTTTTTACACCCAAAACCTTTTCTCTCCATTTTTTAAAGCCTATTTTACTATATAAAAGGCACTTATTAATTATAAAAAATATTAAAAAAATATACCAAGCCGGTACCGTACTGGCGGTACCACCATTATGGTACCGACAGTACCATAATGGCGATACCACGTGCCACTATGATATATATATATATATATATATATATAAACGTGATATTACAATTGCCAATTAAAATTTGAATTTGTGGATGCATTATGCATGAATCATAATCATTCTATCACTTTCATATAAATGTAACCTTCTGTCTCTTTACTATCAACAACGTATTTTATTTCTCATATTGCAATTACAACATTCAAAACGCAAGTGAACCTCGACTTGGAGTTGATAAAAACATGTTTGCCACTTGTGGAAAATATTCAGTTGAGATCAATTCATCTCTCCATATGTGACTCAATTGTACTATGTTGTATGGTAAAGATTTTAGTTCAAGTTTTAATGGCAGCTCCGCGTATTATATTCCAAGACACGGAACATTTTATGAGACTAGTGTAGCAACTAACAAAGGTTTCAAAATATGATCTATATTCCTTTTAATCTTTGAAGTCAATGTCACATCCTTTTGTTCAATATATCAAGCATCTACAAGTGCTACCGTTATTGGTATCTTGTGAGCTTTCAATCAAGAGCTTTATGAACTTTTACCATCAAACATTCAATGACCACCCACATTCTTCTTATGGGCAACAATGTAGTTTGCACCAATAATGATGACAGGCTGATATTGGAAAGCAAGATGTAAATAGCCCTTGTTCTGTTATGTGTTGTTCTTTCTCTATACCACCAATTGTTTTATCCAATCTAATTGATTAATCAATTGCCAAATAAAAGTAATCGACAAGGCTTCTTGGCAAGTAGCCAATGTCTCTATAATTGAAAAACTATGACAACAATATGATGGGATGCAATTTTTAAGCTACCACTTATATCTAAGCAACAAAACCCAACATCTAGTATGGCACATAGAGGGGATAGCCATCCATGGGTGAGGCATGCAAGCATGATAATTATGAATTTCAAAGAGACGTTTTGCATAGAGTATGGTGCTAGTTCTTTTAACTTGAGCATAAATTGTTTGGCTATTTAATATCATTTGAATGTCCCAACAAAACACCTTGAGGAGGTATATTTGTTGTGAAATTTCACAAGAAAGTTGAAAAGGATTTTCTTGCTTTCGTTGTGGTGAGAAGTCCAAATATGTTTGTTCTTGCATTACAATGATGTATTACATCATTCTAGCAGATATTAGGTATACTTGATTGTTAATGCATGTTGAGAATCATTGCCATGACGATGTAGAGGATACAAAAGTATGTTGTTTGTAGTTTGGTGGACGAAAAGTCAATAAAAAAGAATCAGACAAACAAAAACAAAACCAAAAAAAAAAAAAAAATTAAAGACTATGATGAGCTCTTTGATTCTTATAGAAACACTTGAGCTTGAGACTTTGACATCCTCAAAATTTGATGGTATCTTTGGAACGGTTAAAGCCCTTAGCCCATCAAAGGAGGTAATGGTTTTGATGTGCTATTGGGTGATCATTTCAAAAGCCTATTTAATTTTTCACATGAGGTTCTTTTGAGTGCATTATTATGCTTCCCATTGATTGCGGACTTCTTGGTTTAGCACTGGGCTTTGAGAATAAATTGAAGAATATAAATTGGATAATCAACCAAAAGCGGATTCGTTGGACTCCATTCTTCATCTAAAAGACAAATGGCCACCAGTAAAGGCCTCAAAATATTGGAAGAAAAAAGTAACACTGAACTTCTCGATTTGAATAGCAAATACAAATTGATCTAGGATGCTACAAATTACATTCTGTTGAAACAATGCATAGTATTTTCTTAAATGCTAGGCAAGGCTAACCACTTTAATTGCAAAACATAATTTCCTTTGCAAGAGAAGCAAGCTTAAAAAACTTGAGACACTAGCCTATAAATGTGAATGAAGCAAGAAATCGACCTAAGCTAGCTTAAACAGGATGCAGATCAAGCAGGACACCTGTGTCACACATTCCCTGGTAATCATCATTCTATTGATGCCGAAGTTTTCAAAGCTGATTCCACTTTTTCAATGCTCAATTGCAATGGCATTTCCAAGGAGGTGATCCGTGCAAATTCAGAATGTGAGTGAGATACAAATAGAGGCCTTGAGAGTTATTGATCAGCCATTTGCAAAATAGCAAAAATTGTATTCAAGCTTGCTAGTACGAAACATCAGCAACTGAACCAACCATTCAGACAATTCAGCAATCAATCGAACAAACCTGCCTCTCTCTCTCTCTCTATGTCCTTCATTCATCAGAAACGTGATGAATCCTCGCCTGTTGGAACTTCAAGAGCATAGTATGTACCTGCAAGTGAAAGGATGGGACAACAAAAACGGTAGTTCCATGTTATGCTGTGTTGTTTTCAATTTCACTGTTTAGGTAGACTAGCAACGTTGAAAGCAATATTGGTGAACCCAGGAGGACCAAAGGCTGCTTTCACAGATTTCTTTGCATAGATGCTCCATTGAGACCCATTCTCACATTTCTCTAAGGTTCACGTATAGTTCCATACATTCAGAAAGAAACTCGTTCCACGGGTAGAAACGTATGAAATAAGTAGATTATTTTCCAAGATTTCTTAGAGTAGAAAAAAACCCACATTCTGTACAGAACATGGAAGACTTAGGCACAAAACAGAATGGCATTTGGAACAAATCTTTAATACACTGCAAAACTATGCTTTGAATATATGCACAAAGTTAACAGAGCATTGAGCAGATGTGTACTAGATCTCAACTTGAATCAAGCCTTAAAACAAAACTCAATAAAAGCTTTCTTTCAACATTCTAAGAAATATCAGCCACAGGGTCATACCTTCCTAACTCCACTTGTAAGTCCCAGATTTGCTAGTTGGTTTGCATCCACCCATTTTCTAACAGTTTGACCCTTGCCTTCCATCTTTGGTGACAAAATAGCTCGATCTGCCCATATGAAAGCAAGGGTAAGATCATGCTAGTTTTGGTCATTTATCAGGAACAAAAAAAATTGCGAAAATATTGTATACTATCCATTACCAGAGCGAATCTGCAGCCATTCAATAAACATGTGAAGCCTTATATGTGAGAATATGTGGGTATATTGACCAATCTCATCTCTGGATGTGATGACATAATGACCTGCTCCCACATGTATCCCCAGGCTATTTTGCAAATAGCTATCAATGGCAGCAGTTCGCATCTCCAATGAAGCATCAGCAGTTGCAAGCATGGCAGAAGGAAATTCCCATAGGCCTGCAAGCAGTCCTGTTGGAGGCCTTTGCACAAGTAAGAACAAAGGACCCTTTGTGTTATCCATGGCCACCTCCAAAATGCAGACAGCAACATACTCTTTTCGCGGCGATGCCTTGATGACCTTAGTGGGAAAGTCAGTTACCACAAGAGCAACAGTGTCTGTAGGACCGTTTGTGAGGCTTTCATGTTGAGCAACAAGAGCCAAGGCTTTGCAGTGGTTTGAAATTGGACAAGAAGAGCAAGATGGGTTGTGCTTGGTACAAACAGTTGCGCCTAGTTCCATGAGTGCCTGATTAAGATCGCCCGGTCTCTTTTGGTCCACAAGTTGTTCTGCAAGCTCCCTAAAAGTACACTATGAAAATGTTAAATATCTTTTAAGGGAGAACCAAGATGGTTACAACTACCTTGTCACTCTTAATATATGACCAAACTACATCTATATAGCATAGCTTGACCAAGGTCTTTAAAATGGTCAAAGAAGCGAACCCCACATTATCATTTGGGAACTATTTGACACTAGAAACACATGTTACAAGCACTTGGATGCATTATTTCTTACTGAACACAAGCGACACTTACTGTGTATTTGGGCTATTATTGGGCCCTAACAAGTAACTCGCAGATCAAGCCCTAATTTGGCTTTCTAAAAGTATAATTAGGCCATATGCCCCCATTGATATAGGCACTTGATTGGAGACGAGCTCATAGGCCCCACTTTATAGATAGGCAATTGCTTGGAGACTAGAGCTCATTTTCATTCAAATATTGGTGAGTTTCTAGCTTTCACATAAGCAGTTACTATAGCATTTTCATTCCCTTATTCATTTGATCAATGCATTTGTATTTCTTCCAGTTCTATTGAAATTCTTGAGTTGTTTTGGTCATAACTTGGTAACCAAAGCATTGTCAGAAAAGGCTTTGAATTTTCTTCTCCAGTAGCATAATGATTAATATCGTTTCATTCTGGAATGGTAAATTGCGAGAAACCCCTGTACTTCATTTTTGGCTCTAGTTTTCAACGGAGAGGTCGCATTTTGATCCTGACAGCATACGTCGGATCCTGGCACATTTAGTCACTTTAGGACAGCATTATGTTGAATCTGTGCTCCATGAGAGCGGGCACCACAAAATCAAAGCTTCCAACATTCTGACTTGGTTTACTTTTTGGAGGCAACCTTTGCATAATCTGATCTGACAATGAGGCACGACTATAAAACTTTGCAGATAGCAAGTTGGATTTACAGAACTCAAGTTCTCGAAGATCCAACTTTTTGGTATTTTTGAAACTGCATCTTTTTCATAGCTTGAAACCTACTTTTCCAGATCTGATTAAACCATTCTGTTTCCTGCAGTAGGTCATTGTGGATTCCTTTAAATCTTGCAGATTGAATATCCAGAAGTTGGGACGATCTAAATTATCCTTTAAGGTTTATAAATACTTCAGGATTTCATTAGACTATTCTGTTTCCTGCAGCAGGTCACTGTAGATTTCTATACATATTGCAGATTGAATATCCAGAAGTTGGGGAGATCAAAATCATCCTTCACGGTTTATCATTACTTTTATCTCTTTCATCAATCGGCATACATCTTGTTCATCATTGAGTTCCCATAATCATAATCATATACAAAGCCTCCTCTGTGCTTGAAATTTTTTCATCTTCTGAAAATTTGCCACAAACTAAGATGGAAAAAAAAAGTGATGTATCCCCTATATTAAGCAACCTTATGCATGCAAGTTTCGCTTATTCTCGAGCATATTACAGCTAGTGCTATATTATTGCGCTGCTAGTGTAGAGTTCTATTTGGCATCATGCATGCAACTTGCGCTACATCTGCCAATACACCTACTATGCTTGAGCTCAATTTAGAGAGATTAGAGAGGCTGGAAAATATTGAGACAAGGCTAGGGCTTACCAATGAGAGACTCAAGACTTTTATAGCTAGTACATGTGATCGATGGAAATGTAGAAAAAAAACTTGATGAGATTCAGAGAGATATTGAGAAGACTCAAGAAGTTTCAAGAGAGTTAGAAACTGGTTGATAGAGGTTTCATGAGACATTTAATTATTGTTGTAGATGAGGAGCTACATGAAAGTGAGACTAGATGAGACTGGCCTCTTTCTGTTGCTTCTGCAGTCTCCAATTCTCTATATAGAGGCATCTACTGCAAGAACATACCCTCACAGGAACGTTGCAAGCAAATGACTTTCAAGCACGAGGGGTTGAGTGCTTGTCTACACTGGAACACCTTAATGCCATTCCAAAAAAACCTGTAAATTTTTTTATTTAGGCGATGCCCATTTTCAGCGCAATAGTGTTGGAGGCAAAAACATTGTGGAGAGAGGAATAGGTGGCCAAATGGGTAGTGTTAGCACTCTATGCGGAGGCCATGATGATTGCAAGGTGAATGTAGCACTCAGAATAGGGCAACAGTGACTACTTGGGGATTGCAAGCACAGCAACTTCTTGGAGCTTTTCACCCTTTTTTTCCTTGCTTTGTTTGGAGGCTATAGTGCATCATTTTGAGTGATTCATGTTGTTAAGATTGGCCGTAGGTCTTGCAACTAATCAAAGAAACCAAGACTTAAAGTCTAGGTTAGCTAATCATAAGAAGCTTCCTTGGCCGACACCACTATCTTTCGTGACATAATGAGGGAGATTGCAGCTTGTGATGCCATTTGGAGACCCCCCCACACACAAGGCTCTTCATACTCGCCATTTGAGAGAGGAGAATGCATGCATCACAAGAGAGCTCAGCCCCACACATCATGCCTGGGCCACATATGGTTGCTGTATTCTATCAGATGGGTGGACTAATATTAGGCACAAGCCTATTATCAACATCTTGGCAATGATTCATTGAAACACATTTCGAACAAAAAAACTCATTTGAAACGCCCTGTTCGAAATAGGCCCATTTTGAAACGCCTTTCTTACATTCGAAACGATTGTTAGAAAAACGTACTTCTTGAAATTTGAATGCACTTGAGCATGATTTCTCAAGGGCCATAAGCTTGTTGACTGAGGAAAGCGACCATAAACAGTTTCTCCTCTTGAAATTGCATTCTCTAGAGCATTCTCATAAAATTGGATGTATCTAGTTGGTACTAGTCTTTCTATGACATGTCTAAACCCCAAAAACCCATAAAAACAGTTTTCTTTTTTAAAAACCGTAAAAACATTTCTCGTTTTGAATCTGAACCTCCCGTTTCAAACATGTTTCGAAACAACGTACGAAACGACCCACATGAAACATTGCATCTTGGTTTCATGTCCGCTGGGCAATTTATATCTTAGGGGTGTCGGGCAAGTTTATATATGAGCATATACGTGCAGCAGTCATTGAGGTGGGAGCACAACATGTGGTGCAAGTGGTCACAGAAAATGCTAGCAACTATGTGGCTGTGGGTGACCTTTTGGAGAGAGACTACCCTGTTGTTGTATGGACATCGTGTATAGCACGTTGCATCGATCTTTTGATGCATGAGGTAGGAGGGCTCCCCTGGATTTCCATCACCACATCCAGTGTCATCTTCCTGGTCACATTTGTAACCAGGAAGAAGAGGGCCCTCGCCATGTTCAGGACATATAGCCCGTTGGATATGAAGAAGCTAGCACCGACACGATTTGCCTACCACTTCTTCATGTTGGAGCGGTTGCATCGGGTTCAACCTGCATTGCGCCAAATGGGCAGCCAGCCCTGAGTTCACACAACGGCATCGTAGCAACGAGCCAACTGGACTTAGGTTCCAAAGGATTGTTTTTGGAGATGATTTCTAGCGACATGCTGAGAGCAGTTGGTTGAGGTCCTACAGCCAGTGTACCATGTGCTGAGGTTGGTGAATCGAGAGGGTTCTACACTCGGCCTCATCTACGAGTTTATGGACAGGATTGGAGAGACCCATTCAGCAACCGCTTTTTGATAAGCGTAGGCATACCTTTTTGTAATTTGTTTTGTGCATTTGTTTTGTAAAAGCTCTTAGCATTGTTGAATTGTTTTTTCCTAAAATGCAATGATTACTTTTCTGGTTTCTGTAGGATGTCAGCTTTCCGAGAGAAGTGGCTTGACAGATGGAATTTCTTCCATAAGCCCGTACACGCAGTTGCTCATTTGCTTCACCCTATGTGGGCTACTGGAGCCATACACACAGACACCGAGCTTGTGGACGGCTGGAGGACATACACACAAAATGTGTATCTAGGTCAGGGTTGTCCCCCAAGCACTCATTTAATTGTCAACAATTTTTTTGTGTTTTTTGATGACTCGTTCATTTCGAGAATCTAACAATGTCCCATCTTATTGCAGGTCACGGCCCCTGGTTGTGCAGGATCAAGAGGCAAATGTTAGATTTTGAGTGTGTAAAGGGATGTTTCATTGGATCTCAAGGTGAGTATGACGGGTTTTTGTCGGAGCCGCTCACGTGGTGGGGTGTGGTGGGCAAATCTGCCCCTGTTATTACTGCTCTTTCCACTCGCATCCTTGCTCAGGATTGTTCTGCCTCAACTTGTGAGCGGAACTGGAGCACTTGGTCTCTTATGCACACAAAGAGACGCAACAGGCTCAACGTTCCCCAGCTGAACAGGTTAGTTTATTGCACCACCAACCTAAGGCTAATCAGGCACATGCAGAGAAATGGTAGGTAGGTGAATCCTAAGGAGTGGCTTAGATCCATGGATACTGCAACAGGCCATGCACACACAGAGGCTGCAGCTGATGATGAGATCTTTTCATAGTATCATCAAGAGCTGGCACGTCATGATGGGAGGCAACGCAGGACCACTAGATCCATGGCCAAGGCCGATGCAGAGGATGCAGGAGAGGAGGGTGGGGATGAGGCTGACGGGGGCTTGGATGGTGATGAGGATGAGGAGGATGAGGCCTTGGATGATGAGATGGAGATGATGTGGGATGGGTGGTTCCCGATGCTGAGACATAGGCCGAGCCTGCATCACTTGTACGCAGAGGGGGGCGTAGCGTACGCCTGATGGATTTGCATGTTGAGCCAGAGATAGCAACATCATAGGTAGAGGGAGCAACGGCCCGACGAGGCCCTGGTAGACCTAGAGGCAACGGCAGGGGCAGAGACAAAGGCAGGGGCAGAGCCAGAGGCAAAGGCAGAGGCAGAGGTTCAACGACATAGCCGCACATACCTAAGGAGGATTTCTCATCTTCCTACTCGTATACTAGTGATAGTGATGAGGAGGAATCCCCATCTGATCATGATGCCTCCGAGTCATAAAGATTCATCGATCTATGAGTGTATTGTCCATTTTTTTAATGCCAATATGGGTATCAAATGGAAGGTTTTTTCAAGGGCAGTTCATTTATCAAGTTTGCCATCAATTTTAGAACCATTGTCGCCCATTAACTTATTTTTCACTATTATATCATTTTCTACAGTTACCAGTATTGTGTGAAATGAAATCATGTGCAAAGCAAAGCATTGAAAGCATATTAAATCTCTCTCTCTCTCTCTCTCTCTCTCTCTCTCTCTCTCTCTCTCTCTCTCTCTCTCTCTCTCTCTCTCTCTCTCTCTCTCTCTCTCTCTCTCTCTCTCTCTCTCTCTCTCTCTCTCTCTCTCTCTCTCTCTCTCTCTCTCTCTCTCTCTCTCTCTCTCTCTCTCTCTCTCTCTCTCTCTCTCTCTCTCTCTCTCTCTCTCTCTCTCTCTCTCTCTCTCTCTCTCTCTCTCTCTCTCTCTCTCTCTCTCTCTCTCTCTCTCTCTCTCTCTCTCTCCCTCTCTCTCTCTCTCTCTCTCTCTCTCTCTCTCTCTCTCTCTCTCTCTCTCTCTCTCTCTCTCTCTCTCTCTTTTTGAAGTTTGTAGAAATTAGCACGTGATAATTACCTACTGAAGTAGACCATGCTGGAAAAAAATCATATCGAAACACAAACCGACCGAACACAATGTAAAAACGCGAAAATATATAATGTCGGGCTCAAGGCCGAAAAAAAAAATAGAGTGACGTCCGATAAATAATGTCTCATAACAACTGACAACTAACAATCGTCCTCTAACTCAAAGTTTGAGTCATCAGTGTCTGTGGAACTGCCAAACAAGGAACCTGTCGATGACGCTGAGGGTGTCATGTGTCGTGGTGAGCCTCTGCCTCTTCCCTGTCCCCTACCTCTCTCTCTCCCTCTCTCTCTCCCTCCTACCCCCTCTTGGCTGGCTCCAACTGCTCCTCCTCTGCTACTCCCTCTAGGTCGCCCTCTCAACTGTGATCTCGTAGCCTGGAAAGGCCCTATAAACTCAGAGCCGACCTGGCCCTCAGCTCCAGTCCTCTCTACAAACAAGGCCCCCAACCCACCCCCCCCCCCCCCCTTGAACGTCTAGGTCGCCCTCTACGTCTAGGTGCAAGAACAACTGGCTCCTCCTATGTGTCGGCATCGGGGTCTACGAATAAGTGCTGCATGTCTCCCCCCCCCCCCCCTCATGCTCACCCTCATCCTCTGCCTCTGTATCACCCTCATCCATCCACTCCTCGTACGCATGCCCAAATCCCTCTCCACGCCCCAAAATCTCATCATCTCCATCCTCTCCCATCTCCTGACGTCGAGCTGCTCTCCTGTGGCGTCGTGCAAACCATGCCTCTGCATCTGCCTGCCAGGACTGTTCAGCTTCCACCTGTGAGCGGAACTGGAGTGTATGGGCCAGCTATCACACGAAGAAGAGAAATAGACTCTCCATTGAGCAGTGCAGGCAGTTGGTGTTCGTGAACACCAACGGACGCATATTGAGACGCACACGCATGTAGGGTGACTGCTTGATCGAGGTGAGTTAGTGACTTTATTGGTATTGCTTGATGTACTTGCGTTTCAAATGAACTTATTTGACATATGCATAAGTTTGCTAACCATGCCCGTTTGTTTTTGTAGGTGAACCCTGACTCCTGCAAGGTACATACGACAGTTGCTGATCCTTGGGTGCCACCTATAGAGGAGGAGGTCGAGGATGATATCTATCATAAGAAAGTGATAGGAGATGTACCTATCCTCCTCCAAGCCACATCTGTGAAGCGCCTCGCCAATGCGGTCCATGAACTCGTATATGAGACCAGAGTGCACCCCTCTCGGTCTACTAGGCGCAGCACATAGAAGACAGGTCGAAGAACCTCTACAATCTCACTCGCACGTGTCCACAAGTCGTCTCCAAAGACTATGGCCTGGAAGAACACTGCCTTTGTCGTGCAATCCCTGAACTCATCAAATGCCTCACTGGATACCATCCTCCGCAAATGATCTCGCAAGATGCATAGTCGCTCGAGAACCAGGAAAAAAGAAGGCAAAGCGAGTGGGTGCTGACTTCTTTAAGTCCCGCCGAGAGAATGTACGGAACAATGCCAGCACGCGCCTCTTTTTGGTGACGAACTTCACTATGCGCATGGCCTGAGAGGTGAGCTGCAAGACAAACATTAAACAAAAAACCGTTAGAAGCTAAAAGAGGTTAGGGGCCTGGAATAATTGACAAGTGCAAAATGCTTTACAAAGTGACGGAAATTGTACCTCACGAATCCATGGAAGTGCAACCATGTCCTGAATGAGAAGGTCGATGCAATGTGCAGCACACGGGGTCCACACAATACTCGGGTGCTCCCTCGTCACCATCTCTCCCATCGATCTGCAATTCGAGCCGTTGTTTGTGACGACTTGAACCACATGCTCTGCCCCAATCTCCTGCACTACAGAGATCACTGCCTCATAGATGAACTCGACCGTGATGGCTCCACCAACGCGAGTAGCATCCACGCCTCGTAGGAAGACTGTGCCAAGTGGGCAAGACACTAGGATATTGACGACAAATCACCGACGAGTGTCAGTCCATCCATCGCTCAATATCGAGCATCCATAGCTGCAAAAATACAACATTTCTTAGACATGTGCACTTGCAAACATTGTGGTAATTTGTAGAGTGAAACAAATGAAGTGGTAAAGAGTAGCAAAAAATTCTTACGTCTGCCACGCTATGCGGATGGAGCTCAGCTCCCGTGTAATGGTCTCCTCCTGTCGTAGCATGGTCGTGCGCAATGCCTCTCTCCTCGGAGGCCTCCATGACGAATCAGCTGATGCTATCTGAAAGCAAGTGTCTCTAAAGATCCAAGTGTTTGCAACCGCAAATGGAATGCCACACTCATAGAACAGCTGGCCAATCTGTCGGGTACACAGGGCATGATGATGTCTCTGCCACGCACCTCGGTCCAATGTTTGCTGCCTAGCCCTAACCGCTCTTTGCTGCACAAAGGACTCTCCTGGTCTAGAACGCCCACCAGAAACAGCAGATGGGCGTGCTGAAGGTGTGTCTGACTGTGGAGCATCGCCTGCTGCATCGCTGCGGCCCTCTGTGGCATGATTTGGCTCTGTAAATGGTGCATCAGCAGCTGATGATGACGCTGGACGAGATGGACCTGCTGCTGAAGGAACAACTGGATGAGAGGCTGCATGTGTGTTGGACACTCTAGGAACATACCAACGGACGCATGTTGAGACGCACACGCATGCAGGGTGACCGCTTGATCGAGGTGAGTTAGTGACTTTATTGGTATTGCTTGATGTACTTGCGTTTCAAATGAACTTATTTGACAAATGCATAAGTTTGCCAACCATGCCCGTTTGTTTTTGTAGGTGAACCCTGACTCCTGCAAGGTACATATGACAGCTGCTGATCTTCGGGTGCCACCTACGGAGGAGGAGGTCGAGGATGATATCTATCATGAGCTACATAGGCAGGCAGATGCAGAGGCACGGTCTGCACTACGCCACAGGAGAGCAGCTCGACGTCAGGAGATGGGAGAGGATGGAGTTGATGAGATTTTGGGGCATAGAGAGAGATTTGGGCATGGGTACGAGGAGGAGTGGATGGATGAGGGTGATACAGAGGCAGAGGATGAGGGTGAGCATGAGGGGGGGAGACATGCAGCACTTATTCGTAGACCCCGATGCCAAGACACAGGAGGAGCCAGCCGTTCCTGCACCTAGACGTAGAGGGCGACCTAGACGTTCCAGGGGGGGGTGGGCTGGGGGCCTTGTTTGTAGAGAGGACTGGAGTTTCACAGGCAGTTGAGGGCCAAGTCGGCTCTGAGTTTATAGGGCCTTCCCAGGCTACGAGATCACAGTTGAGAGGGCGACCTAGAGGGAGTAGCAGAGGAGGAGCAGTTGGAGCCAGCCAGGAGGGGGCAGGAGGGAGAGGGAGAGAGAGAGAGGGAGAGGGAGAGGTAGGGGGACAGGGAAGAGGCAGAGGCTCACCACGACACATGACACCCTCAGCGTCATCGACAGATTCCTTGTTTGGCAGTTCCACAGACACTGATGACTCAGACTTTGAGTTAGAGGACGATTGTTAGTTGTTAGCTGTTATGAGACATTATTTATCGGACGTCACTCTATTTTTTTTTTGGCCTTGAGCCCGACATTATATATTTTCGCGTTTTTACATTGTGTCCTGTCGGTTTTTGTTTCGATATGATTTTTTTCCAGCATGGTCTACTTCAGTAGGTAATTATCACATGCTAATTTCTACAAACTTCAAAAAGAGAGAGAGAGAGAGAGAGAGAGAGAGAGAGAGAGAGAGAGAGAGAGAGAGAGATTTAATATGCTCTCAATGCTTTGCTTTGCACATGATTTCATTTCACACAATACTGGTAATTGTAGAAAATGATATAATAGTGAAAAATAAGTTAATGGACGACAATGGTCCTGAAATTGATGGCAAACTTGATAAATGAACTGCCCTTGAAAAAACCTTCCATTTGATATCCATATTGGCATTAAAAAAATTTCAAAAAAAAAAAAGCGTTTCGGGAAACCCCAATGGGAATTCCCGGAACACGTTCCGGATCGTGGCCTGCAACTTTGGTCTGAACCTTTAGTTAGTTGTTTCATGATTAATACACAATATAACATGCAAAGAAAGAAAATGAGAACTTTGATTCAATAAGAGCAAGCTTACTATTCAATCACAAAGAGTATGAAATCAAAAAAAAAAAGTCAAAATGATACTCTCTTGAAACGAGAAAAACTCTAATTGTTTGGGCCTTGGTAAAATAGCTCATTAAGAGAGAATAAAAATTTTATAACAAGCCAAAAGAGAAAGCAATTGCAACAATTTAGAGCAAGAATAAATTTGAGAAGAGAAACATAACAAGATAGCATATAATGTATCAAAAGATCATACAAGGCTAATGACAGGTTGTAAAAGGAGAAACATATTTCCATCACAAGAAAAAAAGAGGGATTGTCAAGCCATCTCAAAAGAAACAAAGCCTTGTCTATATTCATTTTTGTTGCAAGAATCAAATGGTTATAGCTTTACATTTTTCCATGTGTAACAAACTCTCTGCTAAGCAAGACTAGCACCTTGAAGGAAAGCCTCCACAACGGCTAGAAGATACACAAAAAATATCAAGCACAAAACACTTGACTTTATCAAAATTAAAAGCATCTCAGAGATAAACTTAATCTGTCAAGGCTATTTTTATGCAGAGTGATCAAGGGACTTTTTTGGATCAGTAATACACTAATTTGCTTGTTAGAAGGTAAGATTACAAAAGTGTCCATGAGAGCCCTATAAAAATAGCAGGGCCTAAAATAGGCACACAATGAGGGACTAATCAATAGAATGTTGTGCCATGTGATGTAAGATAAGAGGCCAAAGATATGACAAGCTTAGCCCCAGACGTCATGTAATCGTAAAGACTTCAGATTTTATATGAGCATCCTTTATTTGAGCTAGTAACCACATTCAAAGCAAATTGCACAAATAACTCTAGGTTAACATGTTCTTGAGTGAAAACCATCAAGCAAGCGAAGCCATGCTTTCAAAAAACTCAATATAGGAGCTTAGAATATTTCTATCAATTTACCAACAATGCCAAGTGCTTACCATAAAAGATTAATTGTGGTAGGTGCCTTAACATTGGAGGATATAGCACGCAGCCTACAAAGCACCCGAATCACATTACCATCTACTACAGGGACTGGCTGCATGGCATATCTTCAAGAGCATCAGTTTGCATGCCATTATAAGTTCAAACTTATCTGTGTTGTACAAATGACATACACATTTTGATTGAACAACAAAGTCAAGCCCCTACAATATCCTTCCATGCATTCAACTAATTGGTGACATAGTAACACAAATATGCTTTTTCATGTGATTGGTTAGAAAAATATGTGTATGCATGCAAGAGGGGCAGCAAGGGTGATAAAGAAAAAATTAATTAATAATGACTTCTACTTTCCAAAATAATACATAAGACTGACAAAATATCATCAATATGCCTCATGTTGGAGTACGATGCATCTCCACAAACATTATGACAATCCAAAATGCTAAAAAAATGCAAGTCATTTGCTTGGAGAATGCCAGTGGATTCTAATTAACAGTAAACTAAAAGAGATCAAGGTACATTAAAAACAATCAATTGCAAAAGCACAATGATAAAGTACAGTATCGAAAAAATTAATAATGACTTCTGCTTTCCAAAATAATACATAAGACTGACAAAATATCATCGATATGCCTCATGTTGGAGTACGATGCATCTCCACAAACATTATGAAAATCCAAAATCCTAAAAAAATGCAAGTCATTTGCTTGGAGAATCCCAGTTGATTCTAATTAACAGTAAAACTAAAAGAGATCAAGGTATAGTAAAAACAATCAGTTGCAAAAGCACAATGATAAAGTACGGTATCCTCTACTCAAAGATCCTTCTATGTAGCGATGTGATTCCAGCTATAAAAATGTTATAGACGTACGACATCTTTGAGCACTAGAGCAAATACCAGTGTGTGTGCATCACATTCATGGTAGATGTGGAAAAATATCCCAAATTGTCAAATATCAACTTAAGGCCTAGATATGAAAAATTCAAATAGTTTGACCAAGGGTCAAAGTAGAGACCACGACTAAAAATCATGTGAAGGGGGCCGAGTTGGAACTTGGTATTATGATATGCATAGCAAACAAACAGATTGAATCGTTAGCTGCCAAACAATGGTACACTAGCATTGTAGAAAAAACATTCAAGAGGCATTAGTAAATAAAAAAGAAGAAACAAAAAATAGGACAAGAGCAAAGATGAGGTTATTCCACCTGTGTGTGTGTGTGTGTGTGTGTGTGTGTGTGTGTGAGAGAGAGAGAGAGAGAGAGAGAGAGAGAAAGGCAAACCAATCGCTACACACTTGCTTAAAAGCTATTGATGCAATAGCACCTGCAGTATACTTCCCAATCCCAGGGATCTCTTGCAACTTGGAAGCACATCGTGGGAATGCTCCGAGTTGTCCACTAACATACTTTGCACCCTACACGCACTTTCAATCAACAAAAACGTATCCTTAGACAACCTACCCACACAAAACTCACCCACAAACTTAAAAAGTAACAACTGGAATCTCAAATCTCAGTGCTCAATTCCAACTCAAGTGATTTGGTGGGAGAAATTATCTAACAACCTCAAGAAGAAAACGTGCACGCCTGTAATAGCCCAATCCTGCCCACATGGAGTTCACTTCCTAAGTACATGACACAAGTGAAAAGTTAGCTATCTCTATAAGGACAACCATTGCTTCCCAGAGAAGTACAATCAAATGTGTCTATCTGTGTGTGTTTACTTGGTTATCTGGTTCATTACTTATTTATTCATCTACCTATTATAAATATGTGTGTGTGGGTTTATTCATCTATTATATGTGTGTATGATCGCATGCATGTGTACATACACAGTATTAATAAATACATGTGCTTATGAGTAGGCGTGTTAAGACTTTTCATATGTTGAAATTCAGGCTTATTCCTTGAAATGCAAAAACATGTATGACCAGATACACATAAATTTACATACTAGGAATAAACATTAGGTTTAGATGTAAAGAGACACATCCTAGAGCTACTACATTTCGATCTTTGGGTTGATGTATGCATATGTTAGAGTATATTTGAAAGATTGTGCACACATATGTGCATGTGCCATACACATACATGCTCTCTCTCTCTCTCTCTCTCTCTCTCTCTCTCTCTCTCTCTCTCTCTCTCCACAACCCCTAGTATGACACTGAATGCTCTAACCTTCATAAACAAGTTGTCTACTGTGAAAACCATGTACCACAATTCCTGACAAAGGAAAAGAGAATACAATAGACTATGTAGAAAAAAGAAGAGAAACTATGTTCGAGGTAAGGTGGCACAGCTACTTTCTTTCCTCCACTCTTTCTCGTCTTCCTCGTTTTGGAAAATTTTTCAAGGCAAGAGCTTTTATGTTGCACCTATCGTTGTGGAATCATGGGTCGAATACGCCACCTCTCTCTACATCACACACCACCCTTCCATTTCCTTGACACATCCCACTGAATGTCATCTTTTCGAACCAGAAAAACGTTGTACAAGTACAAGAACGTAAAAAAAAATTTCAGGAGGCTAAAGTATCGGAACGATTTGCCATTTATCGTGATGGTCAGGTTAGATATCTGGATCATGGTCCATCCAATTCTACTGCTTAGCAAGTTGGGGCTCTCGGGCATAGGAGCAGACCAAGACCCCATCCACGTCACCTACGTCTCGGATTATGGAACTGTAACGGCATTCATTCTTTAGCAACGGCAGAAGACTTAGCAGACTTCATCTCACAAGGAGATATCCTTCTTTCACAAAGACTCATGAGAGTCAGTTTTAGGGGACTACGGGAGTTTTAGGGCTTCAAGTGGGCTTCAGTTTTCCGCTCAGATCTATGGGGGGAAAAGCTTCTGGCAAGGTGGCACGCTTGTACAGGGACTCACTACAGCCTATCATTGATCTAGTCCCACAAGATGAGCGTTTCGATTTCTTGGTTGGCGTATTGGGCTTGATAGGGATGTATATCTTGCAGTTTGTTATTTTCCACCAGAGTCTTCGGCTTTTGCTGACAGTGTGGAAATGCTTGGAGCCATCTTTTATGTCAACAAGTAAAACAGGTGCACCAAAGGGACTAGGAACAACCAAGCCTTGACATAAAAAGTCAATGAATTTGAAGTTGGACATCATCACGTTCAAATTTAGACATTGGATAAGAAGCACAAGAAGGATGGGAAGAACCGGGGAGAAGGTCAATATTGTGGTTGATATCACACCCAAAAGGTGGCAATGTGGTAGGCTCATCAAGAACGTGTTGAAACTGCTGTAAAAGATCAGAGATCACCTAAGGTAGCACTGAGCTGAAAAAACATATCAAAAAAGTACCCATGTCTTAGTACCTCGTATTAACTTAAGGTTGTTTCACTATAGCTTCTAATGCAAGAGGAAGGGGAAGGAGTAATGCTTCTAGACCTCCTTTGAATGCTAACTCTCAATCTTCCAATTTTGTTGGTGGTAATGAAAATGGTGAGGAGCAAGTTCTCATGGCACAAGAATCAAGTCCAATGAGGAAGTTTGGTTCCTGGATTTAGGAGGCTCATCACACAACATTGAAGAAGGATTTGCTTTAATCAAGAAAGGAGATAGCAAAAGGAAAATAATTCTTGGAGATGTTTCTACCCAAGAGATCTACTTGACTCAAGGCAAAATAGGAATGATAGAGAATGCAATGTACGTTTCAAATTTTGCTAAAAATCTGCTTGGTTCTATTACTATAAGCAATAAGGGAATGATGATAAAATCTTATCACAGTAAAATTCACATTTAAAGCATGAAGAGTAGACACATAATGTTGCCATACGTTTAAGGCGCAATGGCAAACTTTATGTCGTAAAAGATCAAGAAGCCTTGTTAGTGCAAAAAAATGATATTAGTCAGCTTTGGCATGAATGCTTTGGTCATCTCTTGTGAAAGTAAATGGTAAGCTTACCTTCTAAAAATCATAAGTCTCGGTTGGCAAACATTTTTCGCTCAAAACGGATCACGGCAACAAAATCTATGCCCCGCTCCTCCTTCACCTCGGCGGCTGTCCAAACCAAATGCGGCACATTTTTGTGGTTATATGCAAAATTAGGTTTCTTTTTCCTCAAAAAAATAAAAATAGATATAAGCTCGTTCGGTGCATATGGAACACGCTCCTTTCCGTACGTACGGAATAGAATGTTACGAACCAGAAGGTTTGGAACGGGCATCTATGACATGACCTTATGCCTGTTTGGTTCACCTATTGCGTAATTATGCTCAAGGTGATGTATGTGCATCTATGGATTGGTGAAGAGTCATCATCCATTCTTTTGTGCAAAAAAAATAACAAGTGTGCAGATATAGTCGCTAGATTTTGTGTCTGTTTGCTACAAAGAGAGCGCAATACCTCTTGATTAGCTTGAGCAAGATCCAAAAGAGAGGGCCACTTCACCATCCAGCGCTGGAAATAAGGAATAACAGTTTCTACTCTTGTCTGTTGTAGCATTACTTCTGAGACCCAAACAGAATAAGCTAATTTTTCTTCTGTTTCAAACTTGTCACAACCTGAACCCAATTTCTGCCCTTGTAGGCTAGTTTTGCTGCCCATTTTCCTAGCATTTGCTTCAACCTTTGGCTTCTTGGATTTTCGACGAACTGGATCCTTTTTATGCATTAGACTGATGTTTGGCAGGGAGGCAATCTGCTCATATTTGTCACCAAGATCTAACTTTGAATGCAAATTTTCCCTCCAAGGAAGAACCCTGTGGTTTTTGTCATACCAATCTAGCAGCTTGCCTCTAATATCTTCTGCTTCTTTGTAAGTAAAGTCAAACTGATTTCTGCATTGTAGATCTTCAATGTCAGCTGAAAGCATTAATTTGGCATCACCAACAGAAGGCTTTTTAATTCCCTTCCCCCTCTGCGTCATTTCAGCCATGAAGGGTATCCTTTTGCTGTCAATGTGAGACCAGGCTTTTCGTCTCAACTCAAAGTGTCTGTGAACAACGCCTTGTACTACAGCCTTAGATAGAGGACCAATAGGGCATTCAAAACTGGGTTGACAGGTTGAACTGGAAAGAAAGCAAAAACCCACAAAACTTAAATAACCCAATACCTTCAATATACTGCTCCAGTGTAACAGTGTAGCTCCAAAACCCACAAAGCCAAAATATCCAATGCCTTTCATGTACTGCTCCTCCAGTGTCACTCATATGGGTCGTCTTCTTCTTTTTCTTCTTCTTTCTTCTTGTGATATAGCATATATTCAAAAAAGAGATGTGAGGAAGTTCAAGGCTCAAAATTTCGAAAAAAATTTCCCCCAATTTTTATAAACTCAAAATAGGAATCCGTGTTGCTGTTCCCCTTCCAGAAATTCTTCAACGAAAATATTTACGTGCCCTGTAGAATTTGATACTCTAGATGATTTTGAACCACCCAAAATGATTTTTTTTTAAAAGTGCTAATGAATATATTTACTTGTAGGGTAAACCTTAAAGGCTTGGCTTGAGAGATGTTACTAGATTGAAGAGCCTTAGGACCCTAGGGGCATCATGGGACCCCTACTCAAATCAGCATATTCAGCACCATCATTGGCATGCCAGCAATGATGCACACACCATCCAAGGGTGGTGGTGGGTGCTCCACCAACTTCCACTGTGCTCCCCTATCTCTCTTTGCCCTTCCATCATTCGATGGTAAGGCCCCATCACTGCCACAACAATGGCAATGTGAAATACGCTCCTCCTCCCTACTTGACGCCTCTTGCACAAGCCAGTGGATCCATAAATTCGTGACATTGGACACCTCCGCCTATTTACAATGCATAAATACCATGGAAATTTTTGTGTAACTCGTTGAGAAAAGAGCTCATTTTCTATTGGAGCTCTAATGAGTTTTATGATCTAAAGCTTATAGAATTTTTAGCATAAAGGTCAATTTGGCCATGAAGCAAAAAGACCATGGGAATTTTCTTTGCTTAAAAAAAAAGGGCTTATGATTAAAAGGCTTTTAGGTGTAAAATTTATACGCAAGAAGGGCCATAGACTTCCTAGCAGCCTTGCAGTAAAAATTTCAGCACAAACTTTCACATTCATGGTTCAACTTTCAGTCCTTCAAACTTGGTGGCTCATAAACTAACTATCAAACTTCATTTTGTATTTGAAAGTCAATGGTTTATCAAACCGTCATTGAAACAAAACATGACAAGCAACCTTGACCGGCAAACTACAAGGTTGGTTCCTAGCATATCTTGAGAGTCATTATGGTCATCATGAACATGGGCTTCATGTCATTTTGCCCTTTAAAGTACAAGGACAAAAAGTGTAGGACTATTATGGCATTTAATGCCCAAGAAGATATGTTGAAATAATTATTTTGGTGTCATTACCATAAAGAATAAAGCTTTAAGAATATTCTCTTGTTTTTCCCTTAGCCCCATCCATCACCATTGGATGAGTGGGGCCAGGAGTGCACTCCTTAAGCAGCCCCTTTATGGCCTTGGGAAATTCTATGAATTCAAGCCATTCTTCACATCAGGAATGTTTCCAATCCATACATAGCTTGAGGCAATTCAAATTCATTCAAACTAGATTTGAGAAGCTAGAATTGAGCTCTAGCAAAAGATTTGAAAAAACTTCACAATTTTGAAAATTTGTGACACATTACAATCAAGATTTGAATCTAAAATTAGCTCAAATGACTTCAAAATCCAAGGAATCTAGATTGGTTAGACTATTTTTGAATCCAATAACCTTTTTAAAACAATGAGCACAATCTTCTATGTGCAAATAAAAGAATTTACGTAAAAAAAATTTAAAACAGACCTCACCTCCGCTTTCATGTTGGCGAAGGGCCCTTAAGCCTAAAGTCACCACCCTTGGTGGAAGGGCCTTGGTGGGTGACCCGCCAAAAGGTCACTTGAAAGATCATTGGAATTTACATAAAGGATTAGCTAGAACACATCATGCACACCCTTGCAGAAGATTAAACTATGCAAAGAAAGTACATGACAACCTCACTATCCTTGTCATACCAATTGTCCCACAACACAACGTTCTAAATTCTACTCAATATACTCCCTTCTCTTGAATTTCTTTACTGCCCACCAGAACTTAGGACCAAGGAAGAGGCGTGAAAGCAACACGATCTTATTATCTAGCTTAGGGCAAATGTTGGAGTCCAGACATTTTGCGAGTAAATGTAAAGCGAGTTTTGCGAGTTTTTTTCCACCAAAATTATTACTCATGGCTAGCTAAAGACATAATGGTTTCTATACGCAGAAATATTTATATAACCACATTGGCCACGGTTTTTACACAGTTTAAGAACGTAATGGTACTCTTAGTTCGTATATGGATTAAGAACACAACGGTCATTTCTTTTTAACAGCATCCAAACTACTAGGATATTGAAGTTCACAATAAAAATATGGAAGTCAAAGTTGCTTCCAAATAAGCAAACCACATTATCCAAGCAACAACAATTCGTAACTTCATGATAAGAACACGGAAGTCAAAGTTGCTTCTAGATAAGCGAAACCACAAAATCCACAACAACAATTCGTCTATGATTTATCCAAGTTGTAACTTCCTGACATTCATCATCCACTAAAAATTTCAAATTCCATATCTGGTTCTAGCTTACAACATTAGACTTTGTGTCAAAATACGTTTCAAAGTAACTATGTTCAGCTTGTACTTAACTAGGAAACATCTACATTATTCAAAGTTTACTCGCAAAGTCCAGACTTCCATCTACACTTACAACCAATATTCAACTTTAGAGCTTTAATCCCACCCAAACCCAAAACAATAGAATGAAACAAAGGACATTAAATTTGCATACATATTCATCTCCATTCAATGGAATTTGTATCAACTACAATAATGTAAACCAGACTCTGTTGGATTTATTTCCTCTACTCTCCTAAATCCCATTTTAATCTGTCCATTCATGTTGCATATTTACTCACGTTGTCGCACAGTCTGCATATTTACATGTAAATTCTCACAGGCGAAGGCTGACGTCGCGGCCTCTTCACGCTCACCCCATGCAACTGCGCTAACAGACTTGACAACGATTGCAGCCACCCACGATCTCCTACCAGACAGCACATCCACTTTGTACTTTCTTCATCCGCACACCTGTAACAATATGTATATATATATTGAATACCATTTGCGTATTCAATCTGATCGTTGATTAAGAGATTGAAGATCAAGTGTGTGTAAATTTAGCATCAGAAGCTTATCAGATATAGACGAAGTAGATGCCTTGTGCATTGATTCTTTATTGTCAATAATAAGATTTCATTCCTTTACAGATTGAATAAGCTTTGTAGAGCACGTGGTTTCGCCCGCTATTGTCTTGTGCTCTATCGCATTATTGACATGTATATTTGATATACTTAATCTAATAACAACTCTTTGTTCTGCGTTCAGATTTGTGTCAGTATTATTATGCTTGATTTCATTTTGTCTGACTTTTTCAGTTGTTCAATTTGGTAATTAGTCTCTCTCTTCGCGAATCATTCGCGACTGATTATCAGTCGAGCTCAGTTTCTCTCTTCGCAAATCCTTCGCAACAAATAATGTGTCTAGCTGTTCGCGAAAGGTTATTCTTTGGTGTTTAATTAACGTTTGGCTACGTAATCAGAACGGCCATGATTTCTATCACTAACGCCTTGTTCGTCTCTGATAGGCGTAATCATACTTAGGGAAAGAGTCATATAGCTCATTCCACTGCACACGAACACTTTCCATTCGAGTTCTTTTCTCGTTCGTGTTTCTTTCTTTTCGTGTTCGGTTTTTTCATTTTCGAGCTATCTTCGTTTCTCACACACGACACACCCTCTTTCTCCAACAACTCGCACCCTTTGTATCTATATGAAGAATATAACATTCAATTGTACTTGACATCATTTCAAACAACTGACATAATGAAGTTCAATTTGAAACCACGGAAGTCATAGTAGCTTCCGAATAAGCAAATCACTAGAGTCAATAGATTAGAATTCATCCATGATCTATCTATTATGTATCTTCTTGACATTCATCATCCACAAAAACACAAGAATGGCGGGTGTTTCTAAGTGAATGCATCTCCAAGTCACCATGCCTCTCCAATGCGGTCGCCATTCCCTCTGCATATGATGGCAAATGACTAGGTTAAGGAAGCAAAATGACACAGAGTGCAGAAAACGTTATGAAAATGAACATTGTCAATAATTATACGAACCATTTTTGAAAGTCATCAAAATCCCATTGCTCTGTCTCCTCGGCATCGTCATCGGAGTCGACATCAATGGTTTGGACCATGGAAGTGGATGACACTACACATGTTAACAAGTTGTCAAACAATGGAACAATGTATTGATAGTATTTGAAGCACGACAAAAGCAAACATCTCCTACATTTTTGGGAACATTTCATTTTTTCTTTTCTTTAATTAGTTTGTTTCTAGCAATCAAGTCACATGCCTATGCCCTTTTAGAGTCCAAAAAACAGGTGTATTTGTCTACCATCATGATCTGATAAGGTGGTCAATAGTTGAATGCATAGTTCTAAATTCAGCTTACCGTGGCATTTACAATACTTTGCTTTGCAACCAAAGAATTGTTAGAAATGTGATTTTTATCCTATGACTTCATATGTATGACTTTGCACAATTTAGTAGTAAGTAGAACTCATACAATGATTATAAACTTTAAGCTGTGAAGATATGGCACTACACATGTTAACAAGTTTTCAAACAATGAAACAAAGAGGTGATAGTATTTGAAGTATGGCAAAAGCAAATGGTTGTGCGAAATATACTCATTGTATCTCTTTGTCGCATGAGCTAGAATAGCTTCGTCGTAGTCCATCACAATACAGTCTCTATCAGTACTGGTGCATGCATCCAAGAAAAGGAACCACAACCACTCCAGAAGCCCTGCAATAAAGCTCCACCAAAAAATGAATGAGATGTGGACTTTTCTCCATCCCACCTCGCAGCGGCCGTGATGTCTCAGGATCAAGCGAATGTTATGATGTGGGGTAGTGGTGCACCCAGTGATCTTTCATGCTTGTAAACAATGATGTATCAATTGTATCAGAATCTCCCTTTGGAATTGTGGGAGACGCATCGGCACGACATAGTATATATACAGCCAACATATACACCTATAGAGACAATGCACAAAAAACTAAGTTATTTAAAATACACATAGATGCAACGCACTGGCAAACAACCACACATTTTGTATTCCTGCATACCTGTATATGCGTATCTGTGATGCTAAATTTATCAACTCCACGAAGGATGGCGTGTCTTAGCAATCTCAATCCACATCTCCTAGCAAATCTTAGCAGTAGTGGAATGTGGTCTACACCAACAATACAACAGACCACTCTTGTATCATCCAGTATAGCGGATGTGAACTGGAGAGATGCCTCGAATAATGCATCATCAGTAGTATTCCATAATGGAACACTGCCAGAAAATCCTGATGGCACTATATTCATGGGAAAATCCAACAAAACCATGTCCGCACTAGCACCAACAGTCTTACCTCATCTGATACGTGTCCCTATGCAAACTTCTCTAAGATGCGTCAGCAAGCTCTGCATCTCATCAACAATAGTCTTATTGGATGCACATCTAGAAACATTCATAATGTCCCCGCATATGGTGAATATCTGACACAAAAATGCAGAAAGTTAGTGTCAACATACATAATGCAAAACTAATCAACAATTCAATGATAGTACATGTTTAGTACAGGCAACCAAAAGAATCACTTAACAAAGCTATTGACCTTGCTTCTAGACTTCGACAATACGAGCGATGGACAGGTTTATTCCACTGAGTCTCACACTCGCTGTTGGATTAGTCTCCTTCTTACTAATTGGCAAATCGGTTTTAATCTTTATCATTGTTTATCCAGTTCTGCGGATTTTCCCGTGTTCTTTTATAGTCTGCAGATTTACAAGTGTTTTTACATAGTCTGCAGAAATACACGGAGTTTGACTATAGTGTCGCATTTTCATTTTCTCTCACTTTGGTTTTTTGCCTGTCAGGAATCTCATGGAAAATTACAGTCTCGCATATTCGCATTTAAGCGACACTGTCGCCTGTCAGGATTTGCGAGCAAATATGCAGAGTCGCATTTGTTCGCTTTTTCAAAGTGCCTCAAATGTTAAGAAAATGACTTTGGCAAAGTGTGGGGCAACCCTAAAAGAGATTTTAAGACACTGTCGGGTTATTCACAAAATGTCAACACTGTCGCCTTTTTACGACAGTGTCGCCTTGTTGGCTGATTCTGATGAATCCCCCAAGATACTCGGACAGAGCAACTCAAGAGCACCTCTCACCTTAGACCGAGGAGGTCTCTAAGATGACAAGACGAACGAAGACTGAGAACCGAGTATGAGAGCCAAGAAATGATAGTTAGGAATGTCAAGCAAGAATTGTGTAAGCCTCGTGGTGAATCCCGAAAGATGGAATGACCATGTAGGAACTAGTATTTCTAAGCAAATGTAATAAATGCAAGTAGACCCCTCTTAAAGAAAGTAGAGTGAGCCACCTTTTGATGGTGACCTCTAGTGGAGAGCATTATTCCACTTGTAATTTGTGAAATGTGAAAATTCCACTAGGATGCCACCTAAGGAGCTCTCTTGCTTATTTAAGAGACTTCCTCTTTGTGAAGAGGAGCTTTTTGTGGATTGTATCAACTCCATGCTGAAATGAGAAGAGCCTTCACGAGTTTGGTGCATCCATTGAGCTCCTTGATCATGCTTGTCTTTTTGAGTGATACATTTATGATCTTGCCCTTCCCTCCTTTTGTGTGTGGTTGTGGACTGTAGAGTGGATTAGATTTGCTGCTTTCATATAGTGGATTAGCTTCTTTTCTTGTTTGTGGAATAATGTAGGAACCAACATTCAGGTAGACTAAATAGGCTGGATCTGTGGCGTAAATCTTGCATATTCTCTGACATTCTAGTTCTTGATATTCTTGGGATGTCCAAGAATCAATAGACTGGTTGGTTTCTTGATTCTTGGACTTCTAACATGCTGTAGATTAGTTTCTTGTTTCTTGGTTCGTCAATTCATGCAAGCGTAGCTCAGCTTAGTAATGCTTAGGCTCTGATTCAGTTCGTTTTTAGAGTAGGTAGTTGTAGAATCTACTGAATGTTCATTTGGGCTGCACTCTGATCTGTGAATGAGCGTTCTTGGCTTGCATCTATGTATGAATGTAAGTGCATTCAAGAGAGATGACCCTGAGTAGTCCTCTAACAGGCAGGACAAAAACTATACTACAATGACAATCTGTTCCCTTCTGCCTGATCTTGGGTTTAAAACAAGAATGACAATCTCAAGAAGAACCCACCGTCTCTACTGATAGGCAGAAATAAGAAAGAATTAATTTTAAAAAACCAACAGATCCTCTAGATCAGAGGATCTGTAAACATTTGGCACCATTGCCCATTGAACTCTAACACCTTCTACATCAGAAACCCACAACCTTGTCCACACTTCGCCCGTCCCCTCACAATCACATCTCAACCGGAGCCCCCCCTGTGTTGAAATCTCAATCGGAGAGCTCGTGTCCAATCTCAACCGACGCATTCTATTTAATCTCAACCGACACACACTCTCTCAGATCTCAACCGACGGTCATCCGTTACATCTCGACCAACGGTAATTTATTGAAATCTCGACCGACGGTTTCCACTCATATCTCAACCAACGGTACTCCATCAGATCTCAATGTTTTCTATTGTGTTTGTCTTGTAAGCAAGATCTTGAGGGAGCTTCCCTTATAGTTAGCTCTCTCTCTCTCTCTCTCTCTCTCTCTCTCTCTCTCTCTCTCTCTCTCTCTCTCTCTCTCTCTCTCTCTCTCTCTCTCTCTCTCTCTCTCTCTCTCTCTCTCTCTCTCTCTCTCTCTCTCTCTCTCTCTCTCTCTCTCTCTCTCTCTCAAGCTTGCGAGCTTGAACACTCTTGAGCATTCTAGCTCACTTCTTAGAGTTGTTTCAAAGATTGCTATTGTGCTACTACTTATCAGCATTGCGCTTAATTCAAACTTTCATTTTAGTCGCTCAAAGATAGCATAGAGTACGGGCTTCGATTCGCAACTTACAGTACTCATTTACTTTTGTTTCATTTTTTATACTGAATCAATACTATCTTTTATTGCGTTCAGCTTTGTCTCAATAGGTATGTGTTTCTGTAGTTCTTCGCGACAAATGATTTGTCTGATAATTCAATGCATTGTTGTTTGGCTACGTAATCACTGTAGTACTGATGATTTCAAAGTTAGTTACGATAAGATCAAACGTGATTTCTATCACTATTGTTTTGTTTGAAATTGATAGGTGTAGTCAAGCATAGAGAAAGAGGAAGATAATTTATTCCGCCACGCACGAAAAGTTTTCATTCTAGACACTCGAATTATTTTCATTCGTTTCTTTTTTAGTTTGGCCTATCTTCTGCACACCTATCTCCGACATGGTATCAGAGCCAAATCTCTAATACTTGATATCTTTCACAATATCAAATTGATAATCATACTCTTTAGTTCTTTTCAACCTTTCAGTATCAGAGAATTGATTTCCTATTGTTAGCATTACTGCATCTTAGCATCATCACAATAACCATGAGATCAAGGATTGCCGAATTCTCCAAGCAAAGAATGCAGCCAAGCAAACTGACCAACAAGCAAACACAGTTTCATCGTCTCCCCAGGTCGAAGTGGACAAAGGCACATGAATGGTCAAATATCAAAGCGCATTTTTGGATGATTCATGGTTTTTGGATTCTGAGCAACTCAACATATGACCAATCAATGTGAGATCTTCAACTCCTACATGCCTTACAACACGAAGAAATTTGTCCATCTTGGTGACAATAGTACTCACACTATTGAAGGTGAATGTACTGTAAGATGCAATTTCAACATGATCAACTCAAATTACTATCAAAGGTCTTATATGTTCCTAAACTCTCTACAAATCTGTTATCAGTAAGTAGAATTACAGATTAAATTTTAGGTCATAAGATAGAATTTGAATCTGATCAGTGCAAAATTATTGATAGGAGTAATAAGATCCTTGCACTCGACAAGAGGCAGGGTTACTTATATAGATTGGCACATTGCTATTTTGAGTCTAGTCAAGCCTTGAAAACCTCTGTTCTAGTCAATAAAGCATTACTATGGCATCATCGCTTAGGACACTTGAATTATGCATATATTTTGAACATGTCCAGGAAATCCATGGTTCTTGATCTCGACTATCCTTCTGGTAAGGTCAATCTCCCTGTCTGTCATAGCTGCATCTTTGGAAAGCAGGCTAGGATTCCTTTTAGATCAAACCATATGCATGCAGCAAAAGGTCTGTTAGATGTTGTTCATACATATATATGTGGACCTATGAAAACTCCTTCATTGTTAGATGCAAAGTATTTCATTACCTTTATTGACGAATTCTCCTAAAGAATAGTTGTTTATTTCATTAAACAAAAATCAGAGGCTTTCATCAAATTCAGACAATTCAAAGAGCATGCTGAAAATCAAACTGGCAAACGAATCAAAGCACTGAGATAAGATAACGAGGGAGAATGCATCTCCACCGAATTCAAGGAGTATTGCCTGTGAAGGATTTCAGATCATTCAAGATCCAATCCAAGTCCCAAATCTTTGGTTACAATAAGGAGCAAACCAACAATCTTGCCAATGTAGAAAAATCAGCATCTACATACAAAATGAGATGCAAACTCTAAGAGATATTGATCAAACATGAACCAAAACATAAAATATGTTTGCTTTCCGTATAATTACAGTACCCTACTGTATTTCACACGTGTGGAACCGAAATTAGCAATAAATGATCATTCTACACACAAGATTGCAAGATAACACCAAGATAGTGCACCAATGAGTAGTAGAACCCAAAGAGAACCATGTATAATGATGAAATGAGAGATAGAAGAGAGAAGATGTGTCTCTCCACGAGTTACATCCTTTTATAGAGTTTTCAAACCCTATTTGGCCACTTGGCTTTCCCTCCAAAATGTAAACCCTACTATTTTTGGGTCTAGATTCAATGTACCCAAAGTTCAAATTTGAATCTCTCTCAAACTCGACTACCAACTTTTCCACACTTTCCAAAAGTGTTTATTGAATGTATTTTAGACTAATATAACTTCAAAAAGTTTATCTCTAAGTCTAAAATGAGTTTTGGCCTCTTATTGACAATTTACCAAAATGTGACTAAACTAGACTAAACTAGTTGAAATCTCTCACACTCCCTCTTCAACTAGTTTTGGCATAGTTTTGACAATAGAGCTTTGATCCAACTTTAGAATGATCTCCATCCTAAGTATAGATCTTCTTTCTAAGGTTCTAAAGTATCTTTCATAATTGATATAGAGAATAGTGTCCAAATTGGATGCTTCACTATTTCTTACATCAATTTTACACATCAAGATATAGCTAGAACATGAAGAACCAAATAGAATGTGAATGAAATGATTCCTCCATATTTCAGACTTTGTACTCTCTGGAAAATTGCAGCAACCAAACAATAAATGTGAGTGATGACCATTTGCTTGCTTGTGTCCTCCAACTTTGTCCTTTCTTGATATGTCTCCACCATAAAACTCCATGAATGAGCCTCCATCTCCATCTTGCCACAAGAAACCATCAAACCTTGGAAATCCATGAGTAGGTGAGTACATACATGATGCAAATCTAGCACTACATGACTCCATAAACCAAGTAGTTTGCACTAGTCCATCTTCAAGATCTACTTGACACAAGAAAATGACCATGAATTCACCAAAAATTGACAATCTCCAAGTATTGGCACCAAGTAGCTCAACACTTGAGAACTTAGCCATGGATGAGTGACATAATGAACCTTCAATAACTTCATTTCCATCAGCAAAACCAGCCAAGAATGTTAGTACAACTCCAACAATAAGATATTGCAAGACAATGTAGCTAGTTTGTCCATATCTTGACAATTTGCACACATCCACATGAAATAGCTCAAACATGAGATAGAACAAGTAAAGTAAACTTGAACAACACCTCCTTGCTGCTCCTTTGACCTTACTTGAGTCTTCAATAAGCTGCAAAAACAGATCCATAACATCTTTGCCAATTACCTCTCCTTTGATGCTCTTGACTAGCTCCAAATTGTCACCTTTCCTTTTGTGTTGTTGAAGCCCTTTGAGACCAACCTCTTGATCTTCCTCTTGATCATCAAAGTCATTGAACAAACTTTGTTTTCCAGATCCATTACTTGATTTTCCAGTATGACAACCATGATAACCAATATCCACTTGCATAGCATCATCTACACAAGAAAATTCTCCAAAACATGTGAGTAAAGCAAAGTGAGTTGCTTCCACTTGCTTACCTTTCTCTTGATCATCAAAGATATCAAAGATATGAATATCTTCAGACCTAAACCTCTGGAAATACTCCCTCTCAAACATATGATCTAGATCCAACAAGATCTCATCAATGCTTGATCTTGATCTTCCACAAAGGTTAGTGAAAACAATGTCGCCAATGTCACCATCATAAATCAAAAGATAGATTCCAAACTTTCCATCCAACATGAAGTAGAGTAGGTGAAGATGAGTATCAAGCCTAAGAAATCCAGACCTCTTGAGTTCATACAGAACCTCAATAAGCTCACCAATGAGATCTCCCTTGCCTTGAAGAAATTGCCTCTCGATTTGCTCCATGTAGTCTTCTCCAGCCAACCTTTTGCCATCTTGATCATGAGTGATCAATTCACAATCATAGAATCCTTTGAGTTGATGAAGAGATGTGAGATCCATGCCTTGGATTTTCCCAAGAACCAATCTTTCATTGCTCTTTCCTTCATAAGACTCCCTCTTAATGATTGCATCATAAGAAGTAGAAACCTCAAAAACATTAGAAGCCATGAAAAACATGATTAGTACCTTCAACATAAGGATGATTGAAGTACTCTCTTTTTTCAAACAAGAAATTCTACTCAATGTTTTAGGTAATGAATCATATGATAATGATTCTTCCTCACTATCATTCACAATGACATCATTCAAAGTACATCCTACTTTGAACTCTTCACATACTTCTCTTCTTCTTGACTTGTGACTATCTCCCTCACCAAGTCTCTTGATAGAACCATTTGATCTACTTTCTTTATGAAGAAATGTGACTCCACTTGCTACAAAAATGACTTTCTTGGACTCATCACAAAAGAATGTAGAAGAACCACCTCCTTCATGAATGCACCTAGCAACATCTTTTTCCATACGATCAAAGAAATCATTAGCAACAATCTTTTCCAAGGAAGAACCTTCACCACCTCCATTGATGAAGTTAGCTCTTTCCTTACCTTTTGCATGCTTGCACTTGCCATGAAGAACCATTGAAACACCATCATTATCCTCAAGACTAGCCAAGTTAGCACAAAGATGAACATCTCCAAGAAGCATATTAGATCTTGACCTAGATCTAGCATAAGGAAGCTTGATAGACTTTGCATAAGATCCACCAATCTTATTGATGCTAAAAGGTAACTTTGGAAAGTTGAGACCATTCTCCTTTTCCATTCCACCCTTTTTGTTAGCCATAACAAAAGCATCAAGCTTGAAAAGTCTACCTTGTCTATTGCCCCTAGCAACCAAGATTTCTTCCTTTGTAATGAAACAAGCATCACCACCAAACTTTACCATGTATCCTTTCTTTATCATTTGACGAACACTTAGCAAATTCTTTGAAAGTGAAGGAATGTAAAGAACACCATCAAGTCTTGCTTTCCTATTAGTAGAGAGACAAATAGGAATTGAACCAATACCTTCAATCACACACTCACCACCATTGGCCATGTGAATTGCTTTCTTGGCTCCATCATAAGTGACCAAAGAAGTAAAGAACTCCTTGTGACTAGTCATGTGTGAGCTAGCTCCACTATCAATCCACCATGAATCTTTGTCACCTTCACTTGATATTGGACTTGATGAACACATTAAAAGAGAATCACCACCACCTAGACCCTCATCATTAGTAGTAAAGTTGATTTGCTTGCTACCTTCATCTCTTTGTTTCTTCAAAAATTCATTTGCAAAATGCCCTTTGATTCCACAATTAAAGCATTTTAACTTAGACTTATCTTTCTTTTTGCCAAAAGAGGAAGTCTCACCTTGATCTTGCCCTTTAGACCACTTGCCTTTGCCTTTGCCTTTGAACTTGCCTTTGATGAACATAGCATCCTCTTCATAATGAGATGTCGATGTAGATCCACCTCCTCTTGATTGAAGCCTATACTCCTCATTCACCAAGATCTCTTGCAAATCCACAATACTTGGCAAAGTCTTTTGAATAGTAAAACTTTGAACAAGATTAGCATGATCATCCAACAAGCCATTAAGTATAACTTGAACAAGTTCTACCTCCTTAATGCTTTCATCAATACATGCTAACTCATCATTGAATGCCTTAACCCTCAAAACAAAAGCATGAGTACTCTCTTCCTTCTTTTACAAACTTTGAAAGATTTGCCTCCTAAGAGTAAGCACTCTTGATGTAGACTTGGATTCATAAAGCTTCTTCAAAGCTTCCCAAGCCTCCAAAGATGATGTGCACTTACCAACTTCCTTGAGAAGTTCATTGGTAACATTCATCTTAATCATGTGTAGAGCTTTCTTTGCTCTCTTGTCATACCTCACTTGATCTTGAGGTGCTTGAGGTCTCTCCTCCACTCCTGCAACAATCTCCATCAACTCATTCATCTCCAATAAGGACTCCATCCTCACCTTCCAAGTAGAATAGTTGATTTTGGTAAGCCTATCATTGCTCTCCAACATAAAGCCTCCACTTGTAGCCATGTTGAAGTGACCTGATATTATCTTTCAACCTATTCCAATGCACAAAGCACTCTCTTGAATGTCAACAAATGAACTCAAGAAGAAATCACAAAGATATGGAACCTCTCAAATATCTTCTAGCACTTCTAACTAGAAAATCAACACATAGAATAGTGAAATTTTGATCAACCTATGATCTATCCTCAATCTAATGATTCTTGCCACTTCCTAAGATTGAAACACACTCAAATGAAGTTCAGTAACCTCACAAACTAGAGATCCAATCAAAATTAGGGTTTTGACAAAATCACAAAAAAATTGAATATCTCAAATGCAATTTCTAGAAACTTGGTATATCTTCTTATAGACTCCAATGAGACCTTCCTAATGCACCAAAAATCATCTAATTCCAGTAAGCCAAGTGTGAAATCGGAATTGATCAAGTATATAACCCTATATTGAGTTTTGACCTACAAAAGATCAATTCTACACATGCAAAAATGCTGATTTTTGAGTAGAAATCAATCTAGCATGCTCTAGCATTGGTAACTCCTCCAAATCCTTGCTAAAGATGGCTGATCCTTTCATAACCTGAAACACAAGAGCTCTGATACCATGTGAAGGATTTCAGATCATTCAAGATCCAATCCAGGTCCCAAATCTTTGGTTACAATAAGGAGCAAACCAACAATCCTGCCAATGTAGAAAAATCAGCATCTACATACAAAATGAGATGCAAAGTCTAAGAGATATTGATCAAACATGAACCAAAACATAAAATATGTTTGCTTTCCGTACAATTATAGTACCCTACTGTATTTCACACGTGGGAAACCGAAATTAGCAATAAATGATCATTCTACACACAAGATTGCAAGATAACACCAAGATAGTGCACCAATGAGTAGTAGAACCCAAAGAGAACCATGTATAATAATGAAATGAGAGATAGAAGAGAGAAGATGTGTCTCTCCATGAGTTACATCCTTTTATAGAGTTTTCAAACCCTATTTGGCCACTTGGATTTCCCTCCAAAATGTAAACCCTACTATTTTTGGGTCTAGATTCAATGTACCCAAAGTTCAAATTTGAATCTCTCTCAAACTCGACTACCAACTTTCCCACACTTTCCAAAAGTGTTTATTGAATGTATTTTAAACTAATATAACTTCAAAAAGTTTATCTCTAAGTCTAAAATGAGTTTTGGCCTCTTATTGTCAATTTACCAAAATGTGACTAAACTAGACTAAACTAGTTGAAATCTCTCACATTGCCTTAGCAACAACACTGAGCAACAATACATTACCTCATATTCACCTCAGTCAAATGGTCTCGCTGAGAGAAAGAATAGAATCTTGGTTGAATCGGCAAAGTGCATGTTATCACATGTGACACTTATGAAGTGCTTCTGGGCTGAAGCTATTTCAACAGCAACCTATATTCAAAACAGATGTCCTACTAAAGGTCTCTCAAGCAAAATACCATTTGAAGTTTGGACAAGTACCAAACCTTCTTTATCAAACTTACGAGTTTTTGGATGTACTGCTTTTGCGTAGATACCTCATGTATCCACTTCTGTAGATTTTTCCGTGTTTTTTTATAGTCCGCAGATTTACAAGTGTTTTTACACAGTCTGCAGAAATACACGGAGTTTGACTACAGTGTCGCATTTTTATTATCTCTCACTTTGGTTTTTCGCCTTTCAGAAATCTCGTGGAAAATTACAGTGTTGTATTTTCGCATTTTAGCGACACTATCACATGTTAGGATTTGCGAGCAAATATGCAGAGTCGCATTTTTCACTTTTTTTTAAAGTGCCTCAAATGTTAAGGAAATGACTTTGGCAAAGTGTGGGGCAACCCTAAAAGAGATTTTAAGGCATTGTCGAGTTTTTGCAAAATGCCGACAATGTCTGAAGATAAACGAGACTAGTTGCTCTTGAAGGAGGCATTTATCAAACACTTCAAGCCATTTCGCTTGATCGAAAGTCCTTTTGTCAAGTTAAGTAACATCAAAATGACAAAAGATGAGAAAGTACGTGACTACATTGAATGATTTACAAGATTAAAAAGTCAGGTACAAGAGCAACCCACTGAGTCTATGCTCATAATTTGGTCCCTCGTTGGACTCCCACGCTGGATACGATGTGAACTTCGCTCCAATGATGAATACACATCATTGAAACAAGCCATGTCTGATGCCATTCGGGAGGAAGACGAGGGCTCAAATGTCGATGAGCTGCGTGAACGGAGAGCACATCGTGCTATCCAAGAAGCTCGACCAAACGAGGAAACACGAGAACAGTTGTGGAAAACACATATGGAGTTGCTTAACCAGCAACACCAACAACAGATGGAGAAACTCACGAAAGAGTTTTAAAACACTCTTAAGTCTATCCAGAGTTCCATAGACGAGAGAACACATGGTGCCCTCACTGTCGAGGTGCACACACTGCCAATGAGTGCCCTTCATACCAACCGGTCCCAGATACTTCATTGATCAAATGTGACATCTGCAACTTTATGGGTCATACGTCCCTCTATTTCTATTATAATCCAAGGAACCAGCCTCACAACCAGTCAGGGGGACATTATCAACCTCCTAGACACCAGTTTGTTTCACAAAATCAAAATTAGCCCTATCCATCCCGAAACAACCAAGTCCATATACAAGAGTTGCCTAGACAATCTCGACATGAACCTCAACCACAACTGGCGTCTTAGGACCACCTACAAGGGGACAACCTGATCTAGGAGCACAAAAGCATAGACACCCTCGAGAATCTGCACAGACACATCTTTCAGAAAACTCCTACGATCACTCATATCATCATGATACAACACCTCCATCTGTTAGTTCTCAATAATATCCAACCGACAACTCATGCTCGTGCCAACGGGATGAGTATTTCACACCATCAGAAAATCCAACACAACTAGCCATCCAAGATGGTTATGCTATTGCCACAGGCCTAATGAGCTACCGTTGTTTTATTTGTGGTGAAACTGTCCACTTCATGGTTGATTGTAAAGTTAAGAACCAATACCATGCAGAGTGCCTAGACTGTGTTCGCAAACACGGTTTCAAATACTGCCCTAAACAACCTAACGGGATCCTTCCAGCACGTCATATATCATCCAAACCTATTAGAGTTCTAACTAGAGCACAATGCCACCAACAAGAACAGCAGCAAAACATTGCAAGATCAGCTGACCCACATGGAAGCCACTTGACAGCTTCCACTTTACCCAAAGAATACCCAGACCCAAACGTGGAACAAAGGCAATACAAAGAATTTTGAGATGAGTTTTTTGCGAGAGGAAGAACATACGAAAAGTCTGTTATCCACTCAAATCCCTGACAAAAAGCAATTCCTATAGGGACTTGAAGTCTTTTCTGACCTCCTACAAGCTCAACTCACTATGCCATTCCATAGTGCGCTAAAATCTTTCACCGGGCTTCAACGATATATCCATCGCAGTTTTCAACTGCCTACTATTCCTGATGAACAGCAAAAAACAGAAGAGATTCCTAAAATTTCCCAGATTCCTATGAATTTACTGAATATAGGTGTTGTTAAGGGGACTAGCATCACTTGGCCTTCATCCTATAAAGACTATTCCGTAGTATCCGCTATCCTTGACAGCGGATCAAGCGTTAATATAATGGCTTTGTCCTTGGCAAAGTCATGGGGCCTCCATACCCTCGATCAACCACGATACAAACTTCGCATGGCTGATCAATGAGTTACCGACCCTGTTGGTCATTTATCAAATATTAAGGTTCGAATAGCAGGTGTCAAATTTGTGATCGATTGTGTCATCTTAGACTTACCAGAAGATGCCAATACTTATAATTTCCTTCTTGGTACACCCTGGCTTCAAATGGCAGGTGTTGTCCAAGATTGGAAGCGTAGCAAAGTCACCTTTGGCAATCACGACAAACGAGTCACTATCGACTCAACTGGCCATATCAAGTCCGCTAAAGTTTATGATGATTGGTCATCAACAACATATGATGAATCAGATAGTGTCCCGATCCAACCCAAAGGCCACTATACGAGATCCACGGACATAATCAATTGGAGACAGGCACTAGCCACTGTGGACTGTGCTGATTCCAATCGATGTCATATCGAAACCGCTGCAGAAGCTGTGGATATTCTCCCATCTTCTCAGACATTGATACACCCATCATCCCACTTATGATGATTGACCTGATTCCTATAGCGTGGTGCCAAGGAGAACCTAGCGTCTCTACAGCCCATATTTCTGAAGAAGTTATTCTTTCCATGGATGATGCTGAAATGACGGATGAACATGTACTCCTATATTAAGATGCCCAACGTTATCCGCCAAAAGCAATTCCTCAGGAGATCAAGTCACCAGGGTCGTTGGCTCATTTCCGACTGACGTCCAAAGTACCCAACACACAAGCGTATAGGCCCAAACCCACAGTATACACATGGGATGTGTATCTAGACGAAGTCTGGGATACAATCGATGACGACATGATAAGTGAGGCAACAACACCGCCCACTCAAAAATCACAAAAATCTCGGTTACAAATGTTGGCTGATTCTGACGAATCCCCAAGATACTCAAACAGAGCAACTCAAGAGCACCTCTCACCTTAGACCGAGGAGGTCTCTGAGAAGACGAGACTAATGAAGACTGAGAGCCGAGTATGAGAGCCGAGAAATACTAGCTAGGAAAGACATGCAAGAACTGTGTAAGCCTCATGGTGAATCCCGGAATATGGAATGACCATGTAGGAACTAGTATTTCTAGGCAAATGCAATAAATGGAAGTAGACCCCTCTTAAAGAAAGTAGAGTGAGCCACCTTTTGATGGTGACCTCTAGTGGAAAGCAATATTCCACTTGTAATTTGTGAAATGTGGAAATTCCACTAGGATGCCACCTAAGGAGCTCTCTTGATTATTTAAGAGACTCCCTCTTTGTGAAGAGGATCTTTTTGCATTGTATCTACTCCATGGTTAATAAGAAGATTTCCCATGAGTTTGATGCTACACTAAGCTCCTTGATCATGATGGTTTTCTTGAGTGATGCCCCTATGATCATGCCCTTCCATTCATATTGTGTGTGGTTGTGAATTTAGAGTGGATTAGTTTTCTTGCTTTCCTAGTTGTGGATTAGATTTCATGTTTTCTTGTGGATTAATGTAGGTTGCAAGCATCCAAGAAATTTGTAGCCAATAATGTGGTATAGATATTGCAAATTCATTTACGTTTTGGTTTCTTGAGTTTCTTGGAAAATTCAAGAACCAAGAAGATGGAGCTTCTTGATTCTTGAATGCTCGTAGGAATTAATTTTCTGTTTTTTTTATGAATGTGACATGCTCGGCTAGTTTTTTGATCTTGCAAGTAGTTTAGTTTCCATTTTGCAATGATCCGTTCTAGCATTATGTTTTAAAGTGCCATAGTAATGCCCCACCGTGTTTCAAGAAGAGCTGTTTTGGGCATTCTTGGTGTGCTTGCATGGTAGAATGATTGCAAGTGATTTCAAGAGTTCAAGAGTGTTCAAAATCTGAGTATCCGTGACAGGTTGAACCATACTACAACTCCGAGAATCTGCTGCCTAATCTGGGCATTGAACCAAATAGAAATGACCAAGAACATGCCCAGCTAACAACCAGAATGGAGGTAGCATAATCTGTAACAAGAAACAGTCTACATTTGGCACCGTTGTTGCTTGAACTCCACACCTCATAAATCCACACTTGTTGCAACAGTCTTCTGATCTGCAGTCTACCTTGCAAACGAACTACCCTACCTGCAAAACGACCTGCAAGAAGCAACAATCGCAGGCAAAACGACTTGCTTGCAAATCCGTCTGAAAACCAACTTGCTTGCACCTAAACTTGCAAACCAACCAGCAAGCCACAACAACTACAAAACAGAGCCCACACCCATCACTCCTTCAACCGGTCCGTGACGCTCCATTTTTTTCATATCTCAGCCGTTGCTTCCCTTCACATCTCAGCCGACACTTCCCTCAACTGACGCTTCCCTTCACATCTCAGCCGACGCTTCCCTTCATATCTCAGCCGACGCTTCCCTCAGTCGATGCTTCCCTTCACATCTCAGCCGACTCCCTCCGCTCATATCTCAGCCGACGATTTTTTTGAGATCTCAACCAACGCTTTTTCTTCAAATCTCAACCGACGTTTTTTTTTGAAATCTCAACTGACGCTTTTTTCTCAAATCTCAACAGACATTTTTTATTGAAATCTCAACCGACGTTTTTTGTTTAAATCTCAACCGATGTTTTTTCTTCAAATCTCAACCGACGTTTTTTTTTTTGAAATCTCAACCGATGCTTTTTTTTCAAATATCCACCGATGCTTTTTTTTTTAAATCTCAATCGATGTTTTTTTTTAAAATCTCAACCGACGCTTTTGCTTCAAATCTCAACCGACACTTTCTTTTGAAATCTCAACCGATGTTGTCTTTTTGAAATCTCAACTGACGGGTTCGTGTGAGATCTCGACCGATGGATTCACGTCAGATCTCGACCGATGGGTTTTCGATCAGATCTCGACCGACGAGTTTTCGATCAGATCTCGACCGACGGGTTTTCGATCAGATCTCGACCGACGGGTTCGCGTCAGATCTCGACCGACAGGTTTTCGATCAGATTTTGACCGACGGGATCGCGTCAGATCTCGACTGACGGATTTTTGATCAGTCTCGACCGACGGGGTTCCTCACCATCTCAACCGACCAACTTCATGCCAGACCATAGAATTTTCAAACGACACCTCTGATTGGCATTTCGACCGAACCACCATCTCCCCAAAGCCTTGGAGGCTGAAAAAAAAAAAAAAAAAGGCATGAACACCAAAAATTTTTCACAAAACAACACTCATACCAATAGAAAGCCTTTTTTTTACTGAGTCTCCACCTTCACTTCCTTCAACACCCTAAAAAATTTAAAAACACCAAAAATCCTATAAAATCCAAAACACCAGCAATTCATACCCCAGTATCCAATGGACCAACATACGAATTCTGAAATCCCAGACATACGAGGTAAGGTCCCCTACAGCTGAACAAATCAGACGTCATAGATTCTACCGAATGCGGTCCCTACCCTATGAGCCATCCACAAACCCATTCAAAGGACAAGAACATGATAGAGCCGAGTCCTCACGAGCCAAAATCCATGTTCATGGTGTTGAAACATCCCATGCCAGAACCAACCTTAATGGAGTCTCTGCTACCCACAATGGTCATCATGAGAGACGTACACCCAAGCTAGATCTACCAAAGTTTGACGGTAAAGATTTCTACAAATCTTTGAGAATGTGAAACATCTCCCGATGCTATGGTCCAACTGTTTTCGATGACCATGATTGCTAAAGCACGTGATTGGTTTTTCAACCTTGATCGTGAAGATAAGACAGATTGGTCAATCTTGAAAGAGTCCTTTATCAAGTGTTTTAAGCCCTTTCACTTGATCGAGAGTCCTTTTGTCAAATTGAGTAACATCAAGATGACAAAGGATGAACGCGTACGAGACTATGTCGAGCGTTTCAAACACCTCAAAAGTCAAGTATAGGAACAACCCTCCAAATAGATGCTCATCATCTGGTCTTTAGTCGTCCTTCCAAGATGGATTAGACGCGAAATTAAATCCAATGATGAATATATGAGTCTCAAATTAGCTATGTCTGATGCCATCAAGGAAGAAGACGAAGGATCAGATGTTGATGAATCTAGGAAAAGACGAGCACCACTCTCCATGAGTCAAAGCCGATCGAGGATACCCGAGATCAGCTTTGGAAATCCCAGTTGGAACTGCTTAATAAGCAACATCAACTACAGATGGAGAAACGCACCAATGAGTTTCAAACTACCCTGAAGTCTATCCAAAGCAGTATGCTTGGTCAGCCAAACCCTACACAGATACCTTATAGACGAAAAACAATATGGTGCCCACACTGTCGGGCTATGCATCATGTTGATGCTTGTCCTTCATATCACATACAGTTCAACAATATGAAGAACACCCATCACCATCTGGACATTCCTTTCCTTATCATGAATATCCACCAGCAAGTCCAGAACCACTAGCCATACAAAATGGCTACGTTGTTATACAAGGGCCACTGCACACCAGATGTTTCATCTATGGTGAAACCGGCCACTTCATGGTTGATTGTCCAGTTACGACCTAGTACCATGCTGAGTGTCCCGACTGTATCCGAAAACACAGTTTCAAAGACTGTCCAAAACAACCAACTAAGATCCTATCTGCCCGTCACGTCAGTTCTGAATCACAATAGGATCTTCACGACAACAACACGAGCACCATAGCAACCAACAATTAAACGTGTTGTTCAATCGAGAAGTTTCTTGTAAACTTCTACATCACCGTCCAATACACCAGCTCCATAATGCAAAAAAGACAATATGAAATGAGTCTTTGTCGAAAGAAAGTGAAACTGATATTCCGTCATCTGCTACAATGTCCAACAAGAGCAACCTCCATAGGGAATTGACAGTTTTTCTCCCCTATAGATTCGGTTCTGAATCTCTTGTTCAGAGAGGTCCTCAAGACATAGTACCTCATCCTCCAACATCTGCTATCAATGATGGTAGATTTAGTGTCACCCACCCTGCCTTGTTTTGACAAGGGCATGTCAGAGTAAGTCACGTTACTCTACAAAACAAAAGGAATATTGCAATTGTCAACGTACATTATCAATGCTGATGAATGCAAGTTTTGTTCGACAAAGTGCTATACAGTTCTCACTCTCTGTAACGTTTGTTTATTTCCTTGTTTTTCTTCACCTATTTTATGTGATTGATTTTTGCATGAGGAATAGCTACTGCACGAGAGTCTTCTAGAGCATCTCCAAAACACATTTTCATTCATCTATCCATCTTCAGATTCCCTTGTACAACAGTTTAGGATTTTTGAGACATATGAAAAATCCATGTCAACTTAGAGTTGATTCTTGTATCTCATTGTCATATTATTCTTTGAGTCAACTACAACAAGATCGAAACAAATTTAGTTAAAATTTGTTCAATCTTTAGTCCAGTCGCATGTTCAACGAGTTTCAACTACGTGTTCCACACACCGATCCAATCCTGAGCATGAACAGTCACCAGCAACAACATCCCAACAGATTTTTTTGGGGGGGAGAGAGTGGATCTGCTTGGACCCATTGGAGCAGTTATGCTGCCAGCAACACCACCAGCAAGATCGACAGCCAAGGTCACAAACCCGAAGTCGACAATGACAAGGCTAAGAAGACAGATGGGCAATCCAAAGCGACTCAATCAGAAGAAGTACTCCAGTCACGACGAAGATCCTTCAAAAAAGAGAAACATGAGCATTGAAAAATCAGTCTCTTTCTTCAACTGGCCTCTTGCCATACTTTGAATTCTACGCCCATTATCATGCCTATCGTGCACACCATCTACCATTGTCACCACCACCCTTCCTTCCATCTATTTGTTTATCATCAGTTTACTGTTCTTCTGAGAACTTCCCAGTTTTTTATAGTCCTATCGAAGCAGTTGAAAGATCATTGCAAATGTCTTGCGGAGACCAATTGCCACCTACAATGGTTGATCAGTCAAATGAAGACCTAAGAAGCAGGCAAAGTAGCCAGAACAAATAAAGAGAAAGATCCAAAAAGCTGAGGAGGAAAGGACAAAACCTAAGCAACATATGAGTCAAAGCGATCTTGATCAAAAGAAACTCTTTGGAGTAATGATAGTTGAATCCCCTCTTATGAAGCCCAAAGAGATCCAAAAGTAACAGATCAAAAGAAAGAGCTGCAGAAAAAGAAAGATGAAGACAACAGTGAACCTGCAAAATAAAGCAAGCTCCTCACCCAGCAAGTGGTGGTCAAAGCTCAACATTGCAAGGGTCCAAGGCTGCAACTGTATAACTATCAGTTCCTTCATCCTACCACCAAGCCGTCATCATGTTTCCTTACCGTTACCAAACCGTCCATCCAAAACTGTTCCCACCACCAATTTTTGATGAATTCATCCCCTTGAGACTGATAGTCAAAGTTTGTGCAACCTGCAGATCAAAGGTTTTCCTTGAGACTGGAACTTTAACTGAGAGAAGAACCACGGAAACACCCAGAGGTAAATGGAGGATACAGACCTCCCAGAAGATAGAATCTGCCAAGAAACCAAAGATGAAACCGTCAATGGCAGATACAAGTGACAAAACAAAGAGACACATGGAAAGCACTCGAGCATGCAAGTTGTAAAGCTGCTAAGAGCTCTCCAATTTTGAGAATGTCAACTAATTGTAGCAATAAGACATTTTGGTTAAACTGTGGCAATTCGTGAAAGACAGTTTTTGTGATAAAGACTGGTGACAATAAGCACTTGGTTTTATGTAAGCGAACAAGGATCTACGCTTTTCCAAGTGATGATCGAAGATGCCAATGCAAAGCGAAGCGACATCGTCCAATATGAGTTGCAGTGGGTCCTACAACACATTAAGGGGTGGGATGATGTTGGCTGATTCTGACGAATCCCCAAGATACTCGGACAGAGCAACTCAAAAGCACCTCTCACCTTAGACCGAGGAGGTCTCTGAGAAGACGAGACTAATGAAGACTGAGAGCCGAGTATGAGAGCCGAGAAATACTAGCTAGGAAAGACATGCAAGAACTGTGTAAGCCTCATGGTGAATCCCGGAATATGGAATGACCATGTAGAAACTAGAATTTCTAGGCAAATGCAATAAATGCAAGTAGACCCCTCTTAAAGAAAGTAGAGTGAGCCACCTTTTGATGGTGACCTCTAGTGGATAGCAGTATTCCACTTGTAATTTGTGAAATGTGGAGATTCCACTAGGATGCCACCTAAGGAGCTCTCTTGCTTATTTAAGAGACTCCCTCTTTGTGAAGAGGAGCTTTTTGCATTGTATCTACTCCACGCTTAATAAGAAGATTTCCCATGAGTTTGATGCTACACTAAGCTCCTTGATCATGATGGTTTTCTTGAGTGATGCCCCTATGATCATGCCCTTCCATTCATATTGTTTGTGGTTGTGGATTTAGAGTGGATTAGTTTTCTTGCTTTCCTAGTTGTGAATTAGATTTCATGTTTTCTTGTGGATTAATGTAGGTTGCAAGCATCCAAGAAATTTGTAGCCAATAATGTGGTATAGATCTTGCAAATTCATTTACGTTTTGGTTTCTTGAGTTTCTTGGAAAATTCAAGAACCAAGAAGATGGAGCTTATTGATTCTTGAATGCTTGTAGGAATTTATTTTCTGTTTTTTTATGAATGTGGCATGCTAGGCTAGTTTTTAGATCTTGCAAGTAGTTTAGTTGCCATTTTGCAATGATCTGTTCTAGCATTATGTTTTAAAGTGCCATAGTAATGTCCCACCGTGTTTCAAGAAGAGCTATTTTGGGCATTCTTGGTGTGCTTGCATGGTAGAATGATTGCAAGTGATTTTAAGAGTTCAAGAGTGTTCAAAATCTGAGTATCCGTGACAAGTTGAACCACACTACAACCCCGAGAATTTCCTGCCTGATCTGGGCATTGAGCCAAATAGAAATGATCAAGAACATGCCCAGCTAACAACCAGAATGGAGTAGCATAATCTGTAACAAGAAACAATCTACAACAAAAAAATAAAATTATTGATACAAAATTAACTGAGCCTCAAAAAAAGATGCATGAGAAGCTTAAATAGCCTATTAAGCCCTCGTCTAAAGCAACAGAAACCAAACCATCAGACCAAGCTTCCATGTCCGGTAGTGACTCAACACAGATGATTCCCAAAGTTCCAGAAAACTTTGTGGAACCACCTATCTCCCACGAAAATTTAAAGACTTCACACTGAATGACGTTGTTATTCAGTTACCGCAGCCACACCGGGAACCTACACCAAGTTCCAACTCCTTTGAAGGACCAGCTAAAACGATGCCGTTAAACCTGAAAGATCCAGGAGACGGAACGAATAGTTCATGTTGGTGCACACCTTTCGGCCGAACATTTTTTTGATCTAGAAACTTTACTTCGCAAATACAGGGATGTATTTGCTATACAGAAATGAAAGGAATTCCGCCTGAAGTCGTGGTTCATACGATTCCTTTAGAAGACAATGCTAGGCCTATTAGAGCTAAACCTTACAGAAGTAACCTCGTCTATCGCGAGAGAATCGATGAAGATATTAAGAAATTGCTAGATGCTAGCTTCATTTATGAAGTCCAACATACTGATTGGGTATCACCCATTGTGGTTGTACCCAAGAAAAATGGCAAACTTCATATCCTGTCGATCTCAAGAACCTTAATGTGGTTACAAAGAAAGACCATTTTCCCTTGTCTTTAACGACCCAAATCTTAGAGGAAATGGTCGGAGCTGAAGCTTTCAGCTTCTTGGATGGATTCAACGATTATTTCCTTGTTCAAATAGCCCCTGAAGATAAACATAAAACGGCCTTTGCCACAGAGAACGAGGTTTATGCTAATAATGTCATGCCTTTTGGCTTATGTAACGTATAGCTCAATGGCTGTTGATATTAGAGGAATTTAATTTTCGCATAGTGGTTCGAGAAGGAATCCAACATTTTATGGCGGATCACCTTTCCCGGCTACCTAATGCTGAAAAAGCAACAACACCAGCCAACGATGATCTTCCTGATGCATGCCTTTTTCATATTGATGCTATACTCCTAACAACAGACAGACTTAAAGAAGGCCTCAGTATGGTTGCAAAAATTTTTTTTTTGCTTAAAGCAATGCCCTTTTAGCGAATAGCAGGACAAATTTACAAAAGGGGCATTGACGGTATTATCCGACGATGTGCTTATGAATCTGAGATACGACCTATCATATCTCAGGCTCATGAGGGCATTGGCGGCGGTCACTTCTCTGCTGAAGCAACAACTAAAATTATCCTTCGAGCAGACTTGTGGTGGCCATTCTTATTTAAGGACACATTTGTTGTCATTGACATGTGATGTCTGTCAGAGAGCCAAGAAAAATACGAAAGCAGACTTCACACCTTTAACTCTCATTATCGAAGTCGAAGCCTTCCATAAGTGGGGAATTGACTTTGTTGGACCAATCAGCCCAGCAGCGAAACAAACCCAAGCCCGTTATATCCTAATAGCCACAGATTACGCTAGGGTTGAGGCTCGGGCAACAAAGGATGCCAGCACAAAGACTGTAGCGCATTTTCTTTATGAAAACATTATTACACGTTTTGGTTGTCCTATAGAGCTAGTTAGTGATCGTGGCACACACTTTTTAAATACTGTTATTGATAATTTGCTACGCCATTACCTTGTAGTTCACCGAAAGAGTACACCATACTATCCTAGATGTAATAGCCAACAAGACGATATGTAAGATATTGACGAAGATAGTTGAAACCAGTCGCTTTGATTGGGAAATGAAACTCTTCTCAGCTATCTGGGCTTACTACACCACCCCAAAGAAAGCCACTGGATGGGTTACACCATTTCATCTGTATGGTCAAGAGGCGGTAATGCCTGTAGAATTCTTAGTCCCTTCTCTAAGAATCATGGAAGCCTTCTCTACAGATCTCTGTGAGAAAGCTACAATTGAGCAACAAGTCAAAACCATGCTATTTACATTAACCCAGTTATGTGAGACAAGACTCATATCTTACCACGCACATCTAGTTAACAAAAGACGTCAAAAGGCCTGGCATGACCGTCACTTGCGAAACAAGAATTTACACTTAGGTGACCAGGTGCTTATTTATACATCAAAAATGCACCTCGACAAATTGAAATTCCGTAGTGAGGGACCATATATTATCAATAAATCTATTTTATAAGGTGTAGTCTTGCAGTTGTTGACCTAGAACATGCATTACAAATGGATATGTATAGAAAAAGAATAATGCATAGAAAGTAAATAAGTACAGGTATGAATTATAAACAAGAAAAGAGTACACAAATAGGCATGCAAAAAGAGAATACAAGCAAGGACATAAGAATGTAAAAAATATAAAATATAAAATATATACTAGGTAAAAAGTGTTAAATTGGGTCAACAAAAAACAACTCTTCGTAATACCGCCATAGACGACCACCGTTGATGATAGTGTCTAGGAGTATTCTGTCAAGCGTTTGTAACTGGACTGTACCATCTCATTTTTGTCTGTCTATCTCATTATTCCCAAATAAACATCCAATCATTCATTGAGATACTTCCTTCCCATAGGAACTTCTACTTGGAGTCACAGTCATATTTCCCCCTGAAGTTCTTCACTTGCACCACACAGCTCGATTCCTCCATACAGGTTTTCTGTCAAATCTCAACCGACGGGTTTCTGCCGACACGTCCCATCTCGTCCGAAACCAGACAACGACGTCCATAAATGTCATCACCATGATGCCATTCGCACCTCAACAAAGTGCAAATCCTGGCGTTTCTTGTGACCATCTATTGGCGATTTTCCTGCTAGCGATCTTCATGTTCCTGTGCACGATCCTGGCATTCTTTTGTTCGATGCTTCTGTTATCGTTTCCACTCCACCTCCACTGTGTATCCACCACCATCGTTTGATTTCCAAACCTAACATCGCCGGCAGAAGACACCACATTTGAAACTTTTTTGCATGCTGAGGGGTAGTGTCACGCCATTTTACCCACCCTCATTCCTTCACAATCCTTTCCTTCCGCGACATACCTCGCTCCACACATATTTTCCAATCACTTCTCCACTGACGCTTTCACCTACCTTATCACCAGAGCCATTCCCTTCCATCTCAACCGACGCCTCCTCTTAGATCTCAACCGACGCCTCCTCTCAGATCTCGATCGACGCCTCCTCTCAGATCTCGACTGACGCCTCCGTTCAACTCTCAACCGACGCCTCTGTTCAAGTCTCAACCGATGCACCCTTAACTCTGTCTCAAATCTCAACCGACACCCTTTTTCTAGAACCCTGTTTTTCCAGTTTTTTCGTCATGTCTACCAACCCCGGTTCCAGTTCTGACGACCCCGATGCTAATAAGCTTGACATCCAACTATGCAAATTGGATATTACAGAAATGCAAAACTGGTACCAGTAGGCAGCATCATTTTTCCAGGCAATTGACTTCCAGATTCCTGTCCTGACATGGTATCAGAGTCCATACCTCATACATAAAGCATATGCCAATTATAATGCTATGGCAAGGTCGTGCCAACTCATAGTTCCCCCTGTCAAGAACTATGTTTATAACATATCTTTTGCGGCAGCCTACTTGCAACCCTTCGGGTTCACTCGAGGACCAAATGTTGTCACAAGGATGCTCCAAAAGATTGAACAGACAGCGTATTTCAAATATATCGATCCTTCAGTGGCCAAATGGAAGAATAAAGATGGGTACCGCATAGAGGCCATCAATAATCCACAATTGACAGCGGCATGTGCATACTTAACCAAGTGCACGCAATGACCACGAACCAAGCTGCAGAGGGTACCCATGTCCCTATTTCACATGATGGCAGATTCACGACGTTATTGCCTTCAGGTAATGATACCTGCATTCATATTTCGTCAGTTAGAGTAATAAGCTCTAATATTCAAAATACGTTTCATACAAAAAGAATGGAAGATAGGATGGCCTTTATTTCTTGGTCAATTTCGTCTCCAACGCATTAAGCGTTGTCCTCAACGAATATTTCTCAAATAAACATTTAAAATTTTTGGATATTCTTGGAAGAATTCTTCTTCCATCCATCTTGCATATGTAGTAGGATAGTTCTTAAACTTGAGGAGATATAATGTAGAAGTTATCCCCTTTCTTCCAATTCTTGTCTTGTGCATCAAGATCTGCTCAGATTGAAGGATTTCTTTGGTTCTTTGAACTTCTGGTGGTTCGAAATCTGTGTCTAGTTCTGGACCAATGAATTTCTCTAGCAAGCTTACATGGAATTTGTTATGGATTTTCCAAGTAACAAGCATGTCAAGTTCACATGTAATCTCATTGATTACTCTCTTGACTTTAAAGGGTCCATAATACTTTTGAGCTAGTTTTGGGTAGAGTTTCATGCTGCCCTTCTTTTTCCTGGGCCTTTTCTTTTCAAATTTCAGGAGAACTAGTTCTCCTTCTTCGTACTTGATTGCCCTCCGACGCATATTTGCACTTTTCTGCTATTTCTGTTGTGCACTTGTGATGGATTGCTGAACCTTTGAAAAGGTGTCTTGATAATCCTACACAAATTCATCTGAGGTAAATATCTTTTCTTTAGTCCTTAATATAGGAGGCACAATAGGTTTTTCATATATTACTTCAAAAGGCGCTTTACCAGTAGAAGAATGAATGATGTTATTGTAAGCAAATTCTAGTATAGCGAGATAGTATTTCCATTGAGTCTTCTGATCACTTACATAATTTCTCAACAAATCTAGGATGGTTTGATTAGTAGTTTCACTTTGACCACCGGTCTAGGGATGGAAAGAGGAAGAGAATTTAAGGGTTGTCCCCAGACTATCAAAAAGGGCTCTCCAAAAGTTGCTAGTAAATCGCGTATCCCGATCAGACACTATACTTTTGGGTAGTCCATGCAGCCTAAAGATGTGACGGATAAACAAATGAGCTGCTTCGAGTCCCTTAAGCTTTTTCTTACAGGGAATAAAATGAGCCTGTTTTCTAAATCTATCAATGATAGTCCATGGTGATATGTTTTTAGGGTGCTTCAGGAATAGGCAAGGGATGAAGTAATCCTGAAGTTTTTAATCCTCACTCATCTTTATTGTGTTGACAAACTAGACATGCATTTAGATAATGCCTTGTGTCTCGATGCATGGTAGGCCAATAAAAGAATCTTTTCAGAGCTTCCAGAGTTGAAGGGATTCCTCTATGTCCTGAATAGAGTGGACTATGGGTTTCTTGAAGAATCTTGGTTCTAAATGCTATATGAATACATAGCTTATCTTCTTTGAATAAATATCCTTCTTTCAAAACATAGTCTTTATGACTTTGATTTCTTTCAAGTATTTCAAAGATATGCTGGAAGTCGGAATCACTAGCATACATACTTTTCATAGGAAGGAAATCTTCATGATATGTTAGGGAAATATGGGGATTCTTGATAATGCATCGGCGACCTTATTGTACTTTCCTGGGTGATGAAGTAGCTGAAAATGGAAAGTGCTAAGGTAGTTAGCCCATTTTAGATGTTTTTTTCTCGAATTAGTTGTTGGGTGAGAAAGTATCTAAGGCTTTGATGATCTGTTTTAACTAGGAAATCATTTCCTAGTAGATAGTGCTTCCATAACTTAAGGGCATGAATAATGGCCAAAAGTTCTTTTTCATAAATGTCATATTGTACTTCAGCCCCTTGAAGTCGTCTACTTTCAGAGGCTACAGCATGACCTTCTTGGTTTAAGATTGCCCCAATACAGTCAAAACTTGCATCCACTTCCACAAAGAAAGGCTTACGAAGGTCAGGAATGATAAGAACAGGTCCGATTGGCCCAAGGCCAATTACATATACAATGATTTTGGGAAGATGGATTCTCAGATCTTTACATCAACCAGAGTTCACAACTTTTGGGATCTTAAAGAATCTTATACCAAGAAAAGTGATTTCTTATGACATGCAAAAGCTTACTAATCAAGAAAAGAGCATGCATAGGCATTCGACATTAGGAGGCATGACATGCATGAATCCAATCTGACATGCAAGCTTCAATTCCAACATGCAAAGTCATTAGGTTAGGGATGGTAAGACATGCAAGCTCTAGTTTCAACATGCAAGCTTCAAATCATACATGCAAGTTCCCAAATCAGACATGCAAGCTCTCAAATCAGACATGCAAATTCCAATCAGACATGCAACTCCCAGATCAAACATGCATGACCATTAAGCTATGAAGGATGTGACATGCAAAGCCATCAAGTCATGGATGGTGTGACATGCAAAGCCATCAAATTATGGATGTGGTGACATGCATGACCATCAAGCCATGGATGGTGTGACATGCATGGCCATCAGTCTTATGGATGGTGAGAAAGTTTTAGGGAAGAGAGAGAGAGAGAGAGAGAGAGAGAGAGAGAGAGAGAGAGAGAGAGAGAGAGAGAGAGAGAGAGAGAGAGAGAGAGAGAGAGAGAGAGAGAGAGAGAGAGAGAGAGAGAGAGAGAGAGAGAGAGAGAGAGAGAGAGAGAGAGAGAGAAAGTGAGTGAGTGTGTGTGTAAGTGGTTCCAAAAATGATTCCAATCCAAGCTTGACAGATCCCCCTCAAGCCATAACTCCAAGCTTTCTTCCAAGCACCTAGAAACAAAGAAGCAAGAGCAAGAGACAAAGCAAAAATGAATGGGAGATGAATAATGAGGGAGAGGGGCGAGTTACTCCTTTTATAGGGAATGTGTAGCCTTTAGGGAGTGGCTGAGGTGTCCAAAATGAGTGTGAGAGGTGTAAGGGAGACTCTAGGATAAGTAAAGTGAGAGGGTGAAGTGTATAGGTGTGAGAGAGAGTTTATCAATTAGTTAAAGCAAAAGGGGTGGAGTAGGAGGGCGCATTTTCCTAGGTGTCTTATGGCTTTCATGCCATGTGAAAAAGTAGGTAAGTTACATATTGAAAAGGATGGAAGGTAGGTAGCTTAACATTTAATGTTAGCCACTTTCAAGTTGAATACTTCTTTGTTTACAACATTGGGATTCACCCAAGTGTTTTTCATGACATGGGAAAGGCCTTGTATATGTCCATCTTACCTTGCATAATTTTCATCAATTCCTATGCCCTTTTTTCTAGGGGTTGCCCATCCCCAATCATAGTGGAGTGTGACACAAAGGGTGATCAGTCCTTTGGTTTTTTCTCCCAGTCTTTATAGACTCGATTGAGCCTTCTTTATAGACTCGATTGAGTCCTCTTCAGGTACCGTCTTTAAGCTTTAAGAAGCTCCTTTAGATTCATTCTTCAGGTACTCTTCTTAGTACCTGCACATACCCTTAAAAAAAGGTTAGGAGTCATAACATAAAATGGTTCATCATTAGATTATATTTCTAGAACCTGCATATCAAACTGCTAGCATTGATCTACAGTTTCATTTCTTGTCTTCAGGTAATGATACCTGCATTCATATTTCATCAGTTAGAGTAATAAGCTCTAATATTCAGAATATGTTTCATACAAAAAAAAATGGAAGATTGGATGGCCCTTATTTCTTGGTCAATTTGGTCTTTACAATTTTACAGAGGTGTTGGAGAGAGGGAGGATGAAGAAACAGGGTAAGTTGGAATGAATGTTTCAAAAAAACTAAAGGCGGAATAAGATGAAGGATTAAAAGTGGGAGGGGGAAGGAAAAAAGCTCTGGAAGCAGCTTCGGCTCTCTGGATACCCCGAGCTACCATCTGATGGTCGGGTTTGCCCGTCCTTATTTCCTGCTCTCCTAGTAGAATAATGGGCCCATTAAAAGGTCCACCTGACACATACAAAGCTCGAAGGGACGAGTCCCCCGGTGCGGCGTATAATTTGTTAAACCCACCTTCTCCTAAACTTGTCATTCCTGCACCTCTCTCTCCAGATCATTCCATCCCTGACCTTCCAGAAGTTAACACAAGCATTGGGGGTGATGACGACTTCCTGACAGATCTATCAGAGTCAAGAAGATTCTCGCCTAGACAAGACACGAGTACAACTGAGCCATCAACGAGCGAGCGCACGAAGGAAAAAGATACGGGCACCAAGGCCCTAGATGATTACCTGGCGAGGCCACCACAACCACGTAGGACAGCTTCTCCTACTAGGCCCAGGGACAAAATGGCTGATACTAGAGAATCAGAGAAATTCGAGAGGAAATATCCTCGCAACATGAGGGGAGGCAAAGAAGAGACAGATCAAAGCCAATACTCCACCAGGGCTGAGATCATTGCGACATTACAACCGCAACCCGAATGGCGAAGCAAGATCTTAAAGGATAGCAGGCGGCTGCAAGAGTACCTGAGGGCACCGACATGGAAGCGAATAGATCCATTCTATATGCAGCTCAAACACAGAAATCCACGACTGGCAGAAAAGCCATGGGTTGAGTCGGTGAACTGGCCAATGATTCTAGGAATTTCAGATAGAATCTCTCCGGATGACATGAGGCTACAATTGCTAGATTTCGGACACAAATACAAGACAAGTGCCGATTTATGTGTGTAAGAAAGTGCCAACTGCCGATGCATGGCCTTTCTAATATAGCAAAAATGTTTCTGGATCGTGGTTTGTATATCCAGTCAGAGGAAGACCATGATATGATGGCCCAGCTATACTACAGAGCGGCCTTCATGTCATCATGATACGTCACCATGGTAGAAGACTGGCAGGAGGTGGGCTTCATCAAAAAGATAGGAGAGTACATGGGGCCATTAAACTACGGAAGTAAGCTCCGCTTCCAAGTGTTCGAAGCCCTAGGGCGAAAGATGAGCGAGCGAAAACAAACGGCAAAATGACGAGGCGAGCAGGACTCGCAAGAGGTTCTCAAGAGGGCTGGAATGTAGCGGCCATTGAGAGATCTTCATTTTTGAGGAACAGTTTTGCGGAGAATAAGCACCTAGTTTTACGGAAGCGAACGAAGATCCACGCTTTTCCAAGTGCCGAGTGGAATGACATCACTTGTGTTGCAGTGGGTCCTACAACAGATTAGGGGTGGATAATGTTAGCGTATTCCAGAGAATCCCCAGATGCCGAGCCAAGCTGAAGACACAAAGTATCTCTCACCCATGACCGAGGAGGTCTCAAAAGGAGGAGAGCAGAAGAAGCTGAGAGCTGAGGATTACTAGCTAGGGTTACAGTTATTATTCATGTGAGCCTACATTGTTTATCCCTAATAAGGAACAACCATGTAGGAGCTAGAAATATTTCCTAGGCATTGTAAATAATATAGACCCCTTAAATAATTTAGAGTGAGCCACTTTTTGATGGTGACCACTAGTGGAAGGGCTTTTTCCACTTGTAGTTTCCAAATTAGTGGAATTGCCACTTGGGCTCCACATGGGCAGCCTTCTTGCTTATTTAAGAGCCCCCCTCTCTTGTGAGGGAGCTTTGATTGTATTGTCAATTGCTCTTGAGTGAATAAAGAAGATCTTCCATGAGTTCTTGATGATTGTAAAGCTCCTTGTTCATGACAATCTTCTTGAGTGAAGTTTCTATGAGCATGTTCTGATTTCCTATTGTGTTTGTGGATTAATTAGATTTCTTGCTTACTCTCTTGCTTGTGGAATGCAGATGTGGATTAACGTTCTTGTTTCTTGATTTTGTAATTTCAGCATGCAGGTAAACTATAGAGGCTGAGATTGTGGATCTGATTTGCATACTCTCTAATAATCCTGTCCTTGATTGTTCTTGGGCATTCCAAGCATCAAGAAATGGGTGTTTTTTGATCCTTGGGCTGCTAGAATGTTGGTAGGAAACTAGTTTTTTTATTTCTTGTTTCTTGTTGAGTAGCTTAATCTTGTCATTGCATTGTTCCCTGATTTTTGGTAGATAGATTGTAGATTTGCTCTCTAATTCAGAACGTTGATCTATACTGAGCTAGGACTGGTTGCATGGCTTGTAAATGCATGTAGCTAAGTAACGTATCCATCTCTCCCCACTGACAGGCTGGGAATACATGTTGTAATCTGAGAAACACTTCTGCCTAGAAACCGTTCTAACAAGAAGATTAAACCATAAAGAACTGTAACCAACGGAAGTAACAAAAAGAAGAACTAACGATAAAAGAATCGTGTTCACATTTCTAAATGTAATTTTATTGTCTGATTGTGCTCATAATCATGTCAACTATGAATGGATTTATGCTTCTATGATTTCTTCTTTTATGTTATGCTACTCTCATATTGGATCGTCTGAACGTGTGTTCTTTTCACTTCTGCACGTAAAAAAATTTGTGTATGGCTACATAATCAACCAAATCGATCCTCACGATTTCAAAGTGTGGATCAGGTAGAGTTCAAAATAATTCAGAGCTTGAATCTGATGATTGTGGTGCATTGCACCTAGGAAATGGATCTCTTCCTTTTCCCAACATGGTATCAGAGCATACATGTTATCTAATACCAAAATATAATACCAATGAGGTATTAGAGCATACTTGTTATCTAATCCCAGCATCTAATACCAACATGGTATCAAAGCCTATAGATTATATTATTCCAACATGCTATTAGAGATAATATAGCCAACGGATATTAGAGCTGCTATGAACTTTGATTCAAGAAGCTCAAGTAGATTTAATACCTTCCTGATTTCAAAGCTTTGAATCATTAGAACCAACATTTTATAGGAGTTCTTTCTTTTTGAACATGATTCTATCAGTCGAATATAATAAATGCCTTCTTGTCTTGACATATAGATAGACTTTATTTTTCATTCTTAAGTCACTGATAGTTATCATTATCACATAGACTAAGTTCCATATGGATTCTCAAAGTAAAGCTGGTCTCATCGTAGACAAGTTTGATGCCTCTAACAAGTCTAATTGGTCTCCAGAACCAAGATGATTCCTTTCACGTATACTTTTCTTAAGTCAAATGACATGAAATACCAAGTACACTTGAGTTCCTTCTAAGAGGTATAATTGGCAAGCCAAAGATCCTATCTTTTGCATCATTTTATAGGGTCCCTTGTATCCAGTGGATAACTTGTAATGCTTTTCGGTACGCATCACATTTGAATCCTTCAAGATTCTCAAATATACCCAATTCCCTTCTTGAAATCTAGAGGTGATCTTTTCATAATAGCATAATGTATGTCCCTATCTTGGGCACGTGGACATTCTCACGTGCTATTTGTAGCATTTCTTGCATATCATGCAAGAAATCTACTACCTTTTAAAATTTGATGGTTCGAGTTTCAACTGAAATGGGTAATCTAGGCTCATAACCATAAATATGCTAAATGGGATATAACTAATAGTTGAATGTTTACTATTATTATAGACAAACTTGTTAGAACTCAAACGAGTTAGTAGTAACGAGTTTGTTTCATAGTCCCAATTTATTGTATTATGTCGTTTTGTATATTACAGCTACCACCGATGGCCTGTGTCGGTGAATTTAAGAGTATGTACAGAGGCCTGTGTAGCCCATGTGCATCGAGTACCTAACCATTAAGAAAAGCCATAAAAATTAAGCTCAAATTTATTACGGTCCTTTCTGGACCCAAATTTTATATTGTACTTAATCACCAATTTTGAATGAAAGAGTAAGTTAGTTGTACCGGCATACTTTGGTGTTCTTTGCTCCTCCTCCTTCTTGTTAGTGTGTTGCTTCCATTGGTTTGGAATATGTGTTTGCAGGTGGTGACTATCAAGGTGTGGATCGTCGCTCCTGGGGTTCCAACAGAATGGTATCAGAGCTATGTTAGCTCAACAGGGGAGGAAAATCAAGTTTTGGAGAAGCTAGAATTTGGTGGTTTGAAGGCTTCCAACGTCTTCAAAGGTGTTGTTTCCGTAGACTATCGGCACGCCTCAATCGGACACCGTATGCAAAAGTTACAAATTTTGGGAGCCCATATTCGTGCCTACTTCTTGAGCTTTCTTTGCTGCTTTTTGGTGTAAAACTCACCAAAAGTTTTGGCAAATATGTTTTTGGTTGTTTGAAGTTAATTCTCAACCAAATTAGGCGAGACTAATCTTGAAGTTGGGGTTTTGGGCATCAATGAAACTGTCTGTAACTTCATATCAAGCCCACAGGCTGTCTAGGAGCTCGACAAGACCTGGAAACTCCTTATTTTGGTAGCAAGGGTTTGCTAAAACTAGCTGTGACTGTTTCCGCTTAATCAGACAACATTTTGGACCAAGCTTTTTGCTGAAGACTGTTGGAAAATCAAAGGATCAAGACCTTCAATTCTCTCGGTGCGTGCACTACTGGTGACTTAGTAGGTGAACACAAGAATATGATAATTTAAAAGCCTTTAATGTGCGATGGTGGTGGAAGCAAAGAGCAGACAACCAGACAAAGCAATTAGATAGCCAGAATGTAGAAAAGCATTGCAATATTGACACAAATCTGAATGTAGAACCAAGCAGAACTATAATCAGATTAAGTATAGCGAAATATATAGGTCAATAATGCAAGTGAGCACAAAACAACAACGAACGTAACCGCATGCTTCACAAAGCTAATCACAATCTGTAAAAGGTGACAAACATGCAATGTAATTAATACACGGATGAAGTCTATAAATAGATCATCCAAACACAGATTATTCGTGGCTCCGTCCATGAGACGTATTATTTAAGCCTCCCAGTTACATCGTCAATTTTTGGTTGTAATTGCTACTTGTATTGTGCTTCAGTGTAATATAGCAGCAACAACTTTTCTATCTGTGTATAACGTAGATGAATGCTTGTTGTGATTGAATGCACTTTCATCAATGTTTGATCGTGCATGTTTACTCACTCTGATCAAAACGCGGATGTCTACAACTCCTCAGTTTATGATCAAACGATGGCTGTCTTTGACGCCTGAGGAAAATATCATACTACTCTTTCCGTCGATTTCAGAACTATACTTCATATTGAATCCATTCTTCAGTAATACCACACACACAAATCATCTCTAATATCTTCGGTGGATTGTACTCTTGGTTTTGAGAGTATGATTAATTATTTAGATTCTGTTGGACAATTAGAACACTTAAAACTGTAATTATATTTAGCATAAACTTTCTATTAGACTATTTTTTGCATCTAGCAACTGATTGTAACGGGAGAGCTGTTCCGCAATATTCTTGCTCATTTCTCCATTCACATTCTTCTGTCTCCCTTGCCCCATCAGATTGGTATCAGAGCCTAGCTCAAATAAACCGAGAGATTAAGTTTGTTCTATTTGTATTACTGTTACCATGTCTCATATAGGTAACTCTTCGTCTTCATCATCCAACGAGGCTAGAATCCTTGACAAGTTCAATGGCTCTAACTTCTACATCTGGAAGTTAAAACTCCGGATGACGTTGATAGATAGAGATCTTTGGGATGTAGTAGAAGGTGCAGACCTGAAACCAGAAGATGGTGATCAAGCAAAGACATGGAAGATCAAAGATCAGAAGGCCTTAGCATGTATCACACTTAATCTGGCCGACTCCCAATGTCCTTCACGTTCCTCAACTATCAAAGAACTTGTTATCAGTCTCTAAGATAACTGATGAGGGCTACACTGTTACTTTCTTATCTGAGCAGTGTACAATACTCGAGAAAGATACTACTCTAACTACATGTACTAGAGTCAAAAATCTTTACGTACTCTCTAATTCAGTTGCATTAGCTAGTATCTCTAATGAAAATGTAAACGACGGTGCTGTTCTATGGCATAGTCGATTTGGACACGTGAATACAAGATCACTTTCCTATATGCGTTGTAATGACTTAGTTGATGGATTGTATTTCCCTTCTTCATTAGATAGGAAATCTTTCTTTTGTGAATCATGCGTCTACGACAAACACTCTAGAAGCAAGTTTTCCAAATCACATTCCATCAAAACAAAGCATGTATTGGATCTTGTACATAGCAATCTTTGTGGTCCAATGCCAACTCTGTCCTTAAGAGATGCAATCTATTTTCTCACTTTCATAGATGATTATTCTAGATGGTCTACAGTCATGTTCATTAAGCAAAAATCTGAAGCCTTTTAATGATTCAAGAGATTCAAGGCCACGACTGAGACACAAACATCTACAAAAGTGAAGGCACTCCGAACTGATGGCGGCCTGCAAAGTTCTGGGCAGAAGCCACTGCCATAGCCTGTTATGTGCAGAACCGATCCAGCATCAAAGCTGTGAACAACAAAACTCCTTATGATGTTTGGCATGGGCACAAGCCTAGTGTCAGCCACTTAAAAAGCTCTGGTTGTATATGTTTTATTCACATTCCTAAACAGCTTAGGAAGAAGCTGGATCATAGGACAAATAAATGTATTTTCATTGGCTATCCTGATGAACATAAAGCTTATAGAGTTTATGATCCATCCACCAATGTAGTATTTGTCTCTAGGGATGTAATATTTCAAGAACATACATACTATGATTTCAAACAACCATCGATAAACGATGCTATGTCATTTCATCCTATTTTACATAGCATGGATTCTTCCAACGTTGATGTTTCTTCAATAGAACATGCAGCTACAGCTACAGAAGCCGAGCAGCCGATAGTACCTGTCATCAGAACAAACCAATTCAGCTTGAGCAAATCTGAAGAAATTCAACAAGAAGCATCATTGCATCCTAGTCAACCAAACATCCGCAGATCCTCACGAACTCGGACAGTTCCTGAGAGGTATACACCTAAATCATTCTGGCCTTCATCAGAAGAACCAGAGAGCCTAGCTGAAGCAATTAACTCCAAGGATGCTGTGAAGTGGCAAGAAGCTATGGAAAGTGAGTACAACTCACTTTTGACAAATCAGCCTTGGACGCTGGTCGACTTCCCCACTCACAAGAGAGTTATCGACAACAAGTGAATCTTGAAGAAGAAGATCAACTCTGATGGTTCCATTGCCAAATGGAAAGCACGGTTGGTGGCTAAAGGATTCACTCAAGTCCAAGGAGTGGATTATCAATAAATTTTCAGTCTTGTCATCAAGATGTAGTCAATCAGGGCTCTGATTGCATTAGCAGTCGCAGAAGACCTTGAAATACACCAAATGGATGTCAAGACATCATAATGACAACGCCGAAGAGGAGCTTTATACCTTCCAACCGAAAGGATTCGAAGTCAAAGGCCAAGAGCACAAAGTGTGCAAGCTGCACAAAGCAATCTACGGTCTGAAATAGGCCGCATGGGCATGGTTCGATAGAATCAACTCTTATCTCATTCAATTGGGATTTGCAAACAATTCAGCTGACTGTAATGTTTATTCAAAGCATATAGGCACCAATTCAGTTCACATAGCTCTTTACGTAGATAATGCATTTATTTTGTCTAATGACACTTCTCTTCTGTACATTACTAAGAGTGATCTGTGAAAGGAATTTGACATGACTGATTTAGGAGCTGTCAATTTTTTGCTAGAAATTCACATTCCCAGAAATAAACTTCAGAAGAAGATCTATCTTAGTCAGCATGCATATCTAAAAGACATTTTAAAAAAAATTTCATATGTCTGACTGCAAACCAATTGATACTCCAATGGATCCAAGTATAGTATTGACTAAACCTTCTTGTGCTAAGACTGATAGTGAAGTGCTCGACTTAGCGAAGTACCCTTATCATTCACTAATTGGATCTCTATTGTATGCAATGTTGTGTACTAGATAGATTTAGCATACACCGTTAGCACGTTAAGTCAATTCACGTCTAATCCTAGGATCTCTCATTGGAAAGCATTAAAGAGAGTGATGAGATATATTCAGGGAAGTTTAGATCAGATCTTATGTTACGATGGAAATGCTATCGACCCACTCGTTTTGCGAGGCTACTCCGACTCAGATTCGGGAGTAACAGTCTCTACCAAAAAATCTACCTACAGAATCTGTTTCTATCTGGTAGGGGGACCGATTTCGTGGAAATCAAGGAAGCAAAAATCAGTTGCGCTTTCTTCGACTGAGGTAGAGTACATCACAGCATGTCAAGCTTTAAAAGAAGCTGTATGGATCAGGTTGTTACTTCACGACTTACATCACACTCAGTTCAATGCTACCACCATTCTGTGTGACAACTTGAGCTATATTTCACTGTCACTGAATCCCAGATTTCATGGCAAATCCAAGCACATAAAAATCCAGTATCATTTTATTCGGGAGAAAGTCTTCTCAGGGCAAGTGATCCTTCAATACTGCTCCACAACAGAAATGGTCGCAGACATCTTCACCAAAACGCTTCCCAGGATCAAGCATCAGAAGTTCTTCAGCATGCTGAACCCGACGAAGATACCAAGGCACCAACCGTGACCTTAAGGGGGACTGTTGGAAGTTAAGCCCACAGTTGTCTCCTTGGTGAATCATAACTTAGATAGCCAATTACTTGAAGAACGTCTACAACGGGCTTCCGGCTGATCTCCAGCAAAGGGTAACCAATCCTATTATAATTTCAAGTTCATATGTTAAGTTTAATAACTTGAAGTCATTGAAGACTTGGCCATCTTCAAAGACTTCCACAAACTTGCATTTAAAACAAGTTTGCAGATTTACATTACTTTTTCAGCAGTCTGCAAAAATACACTAAGTATCACACAGTTCATATTTTTCGCACTTTCTCGAAAACTGCAACACTTACCTTCGACTTCTTCCGTTCAACTATTTTGAAGAAGTCAACTTGTTCACAGCTCAATAGTTTAACTATTTTCAACACCTTCGGCTTTTTTGCATTTTTTTTAAAAATGCGAACAAAGATAAATTCCAAAAAGTTCTCTATTTTTAAGGGTTAAACTGTTAAAGACACCTTCGCCAACTTTTTAAGGGCACCTTAAAGTTGTTTTAAAGGCACCTTCAACTTTTTCGCATTTTTCCAAAAAGTGCGAGAAAGTCAAATTATTAATGACATCTTCGCTTTTTTGAGGGCACCTTCAACTTTCTAAGGGCACCCTAAATTTGTTTAGGGCACCTTCCGGGTTTTCGCAAAATCCCAAAGAGAGAGAAAAATGCCGAAGGTCATCTATTTGACCGAGGTACGTTCCCAGCCACTTCTCGAAATTTGCGAAGTGAGAAAATTTGCGACGTCCTCATCTGCGTCAACGATCCTAATTTGTTGACCGTATACACTATGTACAGTTGTCACAAAAGCCATATACTTCCAAGTACAACGGCTTTTCTAATTAGGTGACAAACATTCAATGTAATTAAGACACGGATGAAGTCTATAAATAGATCATCCAAGCACAGATTATTAGTGGGTCCGTCCATGAGATGTATTATTTGAGCCTCCCAGTTACGCCATCAATTTTTGGTTGTAATTGCTACTGGTATTGTGCTTTAGTGTAATATAGCAGCAACAACTTTTCTATCCGTGTATAACGTAGATGAATGCTTGTTGTGATTGAATGCACTTTCATCACTGTTTGATCGTGCTTGTTTACTCACTCTGATCAGAACACGGATGTCTACGACTCCTCATTTTCTGATCAGACGATGGCTGTCTTTGACATCTGAGGAACTCGTGATATCATACTACTCTTTCCATCCATTTCAACACTGTACTTCATATTGAATCCATTCTTTAGTAATACCACACACACAAACCATCTCTAATCTCTTTGATGGACTGTACTCTTGGTTTTGAGAGTATGAATTAATTTTTAAGATCTTGTTGGGCAATTAGAAAACTTAAAGCTGTGATTATATTTAGCATAAACTTTCTATTAGACTGTTTTTTGTATCTAGCAGCTGATTGTAACGGGAGAGCTGTTCCGCAATATTCCTGGTCTCTTCTCTGTTCGCGTTCTTCTATTTCCCTTGTCCCATCGTTGTCTACATCTCCTCCCCAACTTGCATCAGAGTATCCACTGAGCTAATGGAGATTGTCATTGTTGACTTCTCCATAACAGATGCACTAGTCCATGGTAGCTCGAATATACCTCATGACTCTTACGAGAGCCTTCCAATGGGTAATGCCAGGATTAGCCATATATTGGTTCAGTGAGCTTACCGCAAAAGAGATGTCAGGTCTTGTACAAACCATTGCGTACATGAAGAGATCAAAGTATCGATTGATAAGGATACTCTCTCATCTGCTCCTCTTCCTGCTTGGTCTGGGGACATTGGTCCTTTGACAAACGCAGGCCTGGATCCATCGGTGAGTGAACTAATTTATAGTTCATTAGATTATATCTGTCAAGAGCATTGTGAAGATACCTTTGTTGAGTAATATAAATCAGTCGTCTCATTCTGTGTGGATTTCAATGCCCAGACTGAAGTGAGCTTCACCCAGATCAGTCATGTCGAACTCATAAAACAACATCTGTTTAGCATCCTTAACCAAATTGGTATTGTTGCTGAAAAGCAACATATCATCCATGTATAAGGTGATGATAATGAAGGATTGTTGCACCGACTTGGAATAGACGCTGCAATCAGCAGTGCTTGGTTGGAAGCCTTATTCGATGAGGAATGTGTTGATTCTCTGAAACTATGCTCTGGCCAACTATTTCAAGCCGCAAAGTACCTTATGGAGCTTACAGACATGATTCTTCATACCTTCCAGAATGTATTCTTCGGACTGGATCATGTAAATGTCTTCTTCTATAACTCCATTCAGATAAGCTATTTTCACATCAAGTTGATGCACTTCAAGGTCAGCTGCTGCAACATATGATAGGAGGGCCCGGATCGATGAATGCTTGACTACTGGACTGAAAGTCTCACTGTAGTCAACGTTGGGGATCTGAGTGAATCCTCGTGCTACCAATCTTGCCTTCCTTCGATCAATCGTTCCATTGGCTGTACTTGACCTTAAAGATCCATTTGCAAACGATGATATTGCAGCCAGTAGGAGCTTTGACTAATGACCACGTCTGGTTCTTGATCAAAGAGGAATATTCTCTGTCCATGGCTTCTCTCCAAAGATCAGAGTCTGGTTGGCTAAGTGCCTCTTTGACTGTTGTCGGTTCATGTATTAAGAGACATGCACACTCAAGAGTATACCTTGTGGGCTGTGTGTGCACTCAGCTTGATCTTCTGGGAGGAATTGACTGATGAACTACTCTTGGGACTTGTTGCTGGGTAGCAACAACATCTTCATCTGACTCGCTGTCAAGTAGTAGATCAACAATGGACATGCTTGAGCCTGAAGCTCGGATTGTCGTGTCAATGGTAGGATATAAAGGTTCTCCTGGAACAATATCTTTGCCTTTGATGTCGATGAACTGATCCTCGATAAAGATTGTATCCCGGCTGAACAAGATTTGCTGGGTATCGGGATCATACAACTTGTATGGGCTATCAGATGAAGTATAACCAATCAGGATGGTCTTGAGACCTTGGAGGTTGAATTTCTTCCTCGTCTCTTTCGGGATCTGCGCATAGGCAATGCATCAGAACACTCTTAGGTTCTTCGCAGAAGGCTTAGAGCCTGTCCACACCTCATGGGGTGTCTTGCCTGAGAGGGCCTTGGTTGAACATCTATTCTGGATGTAAGCTGCAATGGAGATAGCTTCGGCTTAGAAGCTCTTGGGCAGTGATGCATGCGCCATCATACATTTAGCTGATTCAACCAGAGTATGGTTCTTCCTCTCGGCCAAGCCATTTAATCGAGAGGACTATAAGGAGTGATGAGTTGCTACTCAATGCCTTGGCTCTGGCAATACTCCTTAAATTCAATGGAGATATACTCTCCACCATTGTTAGACCTCAGGGCTTTGATCGTCCTTCCAGTCTCTTTTTTTGCACGCTCCTTGAAGATTCTGAAGCAATTGAAAGCTTCTGATTTTTTCTTGATAAAATACACCAGTCATTCTGGAGAATTCATCAATAAAAGTTATGAAATACTTTGCATCCTTCAAAGAAGGATTTTGCATCCGGCCACAAATGTCTATATGTACAATATCTAACAATCCTCTAGCAGTATGCTGATGGCTTGATCTAAATGGTTTTCTAGTCTGTTTACCAACTAAATAGTCTCGACAGACATGTAACTCGACTTTATTATCAGGATAGTCTAGATCAAGAACAATAGAATGTTTAGACATTTGTTGTACATAAGCATGATTTAGGTGACCAAGTCTATAATGCCAAAGTAGACTTTTATTTGCTTAAATAGAAGTATTGAGCGCCTGACTACAGGCAGAAAAGCAATGACTTAATTTATACAAGTATCCATGCCTCTTTCCGAGTGCTAGGATCTTGCCTGTCCTATCAACTACTTTGCATTGATCACATTCGAATTCTACTCTATGTCCTAGATCTGTGATTTTGCTTACAGAGGGCAGATTTGTAGATAGATTTGGGTACATATAGGACTTTAGAAAGTAGCTTAGATTGATCATTTGCAAAGCTTAATCTTACAGTACCTTCACATTTAATAGCTTGTGTGCTATTATCGCCAAGGTGAACGTATTTGTTGGTACTGTAGGGTGTATAGGACTCGAAACAGCCAATGAGACTGGTCATAATCTGAGTGGCACCAGAATTCAGGAACCAAGAACTGTCGTTGGATGCTCCTTGATGGTTGGTCATGAAAGCATCATGATCTGCTTCCTGAATGGGCTGTGGAGCTTATGTAGCTACATTGGCCACTTGATTTGATTTTCCCTTGTTGTTGTTCTTTGCTTGTAGTATCCGACAGTCTTGAATCTCGTGGTTGTTTCTTTTGCAGTATCCGCAGAACAGCTTCTTCTTAGTTTGCAGATTTGACTATTCTTTGTGCTGTGTTGATTTCTGGTCTTGCTTTGACTGCTTCGGGCCTTTCTTCTTCTTCTGCTTAGTCGTGCCTTTGTTGGTGTACAAGGTGTGAGAATCAGCTGAGGAACTAGAGGCTTCATTTCTTTGAGTGTCTTCTTGCAACAACATTGCAATGACTCTTGAAAGAGTCAGCTCTGGATGCGTCGTGATGACCAACACCCAGCTGTTGTATGAGCTCGGCAAGCTAGTAAGCAGTTGTGTTACTGCATCTTGATCGTCTATGACAGCTCCGACATTGGCCATTTGCTTCAGCAGGTTCTTGAACTGGTTGGTGTGATTATGCAAGGAATCACCATTTGCCATCTTGAGGGAGTAAAATTTCTTCTTGATATGTAGCTTGGAAGCTATATCTCGCACTTCGTATAATGTGCCCAAGATGTCCTAGACTTATTTGGATGTCCCTGCTTCGGACACATGGCTGATCTGAGTATCCGAAATGTTGAGGATGATAAGCGCAAATGCTTTGCCATTCTTTAGCTTCCATCTGTAGATTGCTGCGTCGTCAGCCTCGGGTATCCCCTCTGCACCTGTAACAACGTCATACAACTCCTTAGCCATTAGCATGGTTCTCATCTTAAATTTTCACAGATGGTAATTAGCTCCATCAAGCTTGTCCATGATAGGTCTGGCTTTCCCTTGGAAATCCATGTGGAAGATTAGTCTATGTGATAGGAGTAACTATCAGTGACTTAAGTATAAAAATCGGGTGCTAAATTACAGAACAAGAAGACAATTACGCTATCAGCTAGTAGAGTCTTGTTTCTGTTGAAGCTTATCAGGCTATAGAAATAGCTCTGAAATAAAACCGCTTAAAGAATCAGATAGGTTCTGATATCTTAGACTCTGGTACCATGTCGAAAACTCAAAGGATCAGGACCTTCAATTCTCTCGGTGCGTGCACTACTGGTGACTTAGTAGGCGAACACAAGAATATGATAATTTTAAAGCCTTTAATGTGCGATGGTGGCAGAAGCGAAGAGCAGACAGTTAGACAAAGCAATTAGATAGCCAAACAGGACATAGAAAAGATTGTAGTATTGACACAAATTAGAACGCAGAACCAAGCAGAACTGTAATTAGATTAAGTATAGCGAAATATACAGGTCAATAATGCAAGTGAGCACAAAACAATAGCGGACGTAACCGCGTGCTTCACAAAGCTAATCACAATCTGTAAAAAGGTTATGAACCTATTACTGACAATCTGTCTAAAAGAAAGAATCAATGCACAATGGCATCTACAATGTCTGTCTCTTTATTACAAATCATGCTTCGTTCACAATGTCGTCATGAATATTGAGATGATATTCACTATATACCTAATTTTTACAGGTGTGCAGATGAAGAAGGTACAAAAGTGGTTGTGCTGTCTGTGGGAGATCGTGGGCGGCTGTTGTTGTTGTCAAATCTGATTGCACAGTGCATAGAACGAGCATGAGGAGGCCATGACGTTGAGTCTCGCTAAAATTCATGCTGGTGAAAATGCGAAAATTGCAAAACTCCGTCCAATCCCTTAGAAAATGATTTGCAAGGTACATTCACCTTTCTATCAGGGCACCTTCGGCTATTTTAGGGCACCTTCGGCATTTGTAGGGCATCTTTGGCATTTGTAGGGCAGTGTCACATTTTTCGCCTATCATAAATTGCATGTAAAAATGCAGTGTGGCATTTTTCGCATTTTTTGCTTGTTCATTTATGTAGACTGCGCAATTGTCGCTTTTTTGGAAGTGTCGCAAAACACTTGGTTGTTCAGGATGGCCCGAAGGTAAAAAGGCGACAATGTTTCAACAACAATGTCGGGTTTTTTGCCTGTGGAAATTCTTGAGTAAAAACTGCAGACTGTAGCGACAAACAGTTCAAATATGCAGACTATGCAACAACACGAGTAAAAATGCAGCAGCATGAATGGAGGTAGATTAACATAGGATTTAGGAGAGTGGAGGAGATAAATCCAACATGGACTACTTGCTGTAGGACACCCAAGCCTGTAAGAGGCCGTTCCCAGCCGTGGTCAGAAATAAGGGAATGATCAACACATGTATCTTGGAGATGGGCGCCCTCCTGCCTGCGGGTTCCTACGCTTTGTTCGGACAGCCAGTTGAAGTCTGAACATAGTGTATGAAGGTGTCCTCTTCCATACACAAGTGGATTCTGGTTCACAAGCCATTGACTAGCTGATCTCAGCCACTCCTTCTACAAGTAATCCAGTCCATCGATTTCCAAGGGCCCAAATCATGTGGTAAGTAGCAGTTTCAAGGGCTTTGAAGAAAGTGTGAAGTGTGGGACCCAACTTTTTTGAGTTCATTTCACATTGGTGTTTTGTGAACTGGTTATTGTGCCTTATTCTTTGTGGCAAGCAATTTTGTGACCCCCTTACAACAACGTGTAAAAAATCGCCATGTGGCAGACTGTTTTCGACAATTGATTGGACAAGAGCGTAGCCAACTCCGAGCCGGACGCATCGACTAGTCACACGACCTATTTCAAGATTTGTCCTAGGAGAAATTTGGGATCGAAAAAGGGTTTTCTACACTTTTGGACTAGTGGACAAAGATTCTACGAAACTTGGAGAAGCTCTGAAAAGTACATAAGACATCAGATTGGAGTGAAGTAAAGGTCTAGCCCACCTAGTTTCAATGCCCCGGATCCATTGGCGGCATCAGTTCCAAATTCGGAGGTCATTTGTGCCAAATTTGGAGGACCTCTAATTTAGCTGCACTTTTGGCAAAAGTAGTTGATTTTTCATCGTCTACTCAGTGACAGACAAAGATTTGGCATTGTTATTGCCAGATGCAAGCAAGTTGAATGGAAAGAAATATCCAGTGTAAAAGTTCAAGACGAAAAATCTCTCAATGATGAGGGATTCATGGCAGCTAGTGACAGGTGAAGAAAGTAGGCCGAACATGATTGCCGAACCTTATGAAGCAGGCAAAAGGAACATGGAAGAGATTGAAAGGTTACAATTGGATTATGACAAGCGGGAGACAAGAGCGCTAGGAATGATTAGCATGTCAGTTGCATTGCATTGTCTACTACACCCATAGATGCTTGGAATATCTTGAAGACACTCTTTGAGTCAGTGAACAATGCAAGAGTCATGATGTTGAAGCAAAATCTCATGACTATCAGGATGGGTGACCATGAAGCGGTTCATTACAAGGATAAAGGAGCTAAAGGAAGAAATAGCTGCTGCTGGTGAAATTGTTTCAGAAATTGATTTCCTCACTATAGTGATGGGTGACTTGCCTACGTCATATAAGCATTTGGTGACTTCGGTGATGATGAGAGAAACATCACCTACATTTGAAGAATTTTGTGCATACTTGTTGCAGGAAGAGTTAATGCAAAAACCTCATTCCAAGAGGTCTAATGAGGCACTTGTGACTTCATTTAGAGGAAGAGGTAGAGGCCAAAATCATCAACTTGGTAGAGGCCACAACAACAATAACAACAAGAATCAATGGCAACAAAATCAACCAAGGCAAGAGCAAGCAACGGATACTAGTACTTCTAAGGGCAGTGACACTAAGAAGAAGAACGTCACTTGCTATTATTGTGGAAAATTCGAACACATTTCAAGTGAGTGTCAAATTAAGCAAGCCGTTGTTGCTGCAAGAGGAAGGGGTAGAGGTAGAAGCTTTGGCGAAGATCGAGATAGGCCAAGGAACACCACTAACTATGTGAAAGAAGAAGAGCCAAAGACTCAAGAAGGTAACATATGTGCTAGTGCTCAGCTCCAGAAAGATGCATGATATATCGATTCAGGTGCATCAGCTCATAGGACGTCTCACAAAGAGTGATTTTCAAATCTCAATGAAGTTCAAGAGAAATCTGCAGTTGTTTTGGGAGATGATAGGTCACATTCAGTTGATGGTGTAGGAGACATCAAAGTAAGCTTGATTAATGATAAAGCGTCAAGCGATGCCCATTTCAGAAATGCACTCTATGTTCCAAAACTCGCCAAAAATCTTCTATCAATGGGTTGCCTAACAGATCAGGGTTATAAGGTTGAGTTCTACAAAGATAGGTGCTTAGTAAAAGATATCAAGAAGAGCTTTTTTGTCATAGCAAAGGGGACAAGAGCCGAAAATAAGCTATATGAATTGGAGACTGCTTTTTTGGCTACATCTACACCTAGTACCTCAAGTGAAAGTGATTTGTGGCATGAGAGGTTTGGACACTTGTACTATAGGAGTTTGAAGCAGTTATACGATGTAGAAATGGTTCAAGGATTGCCACACATTGTCACTTCTTCAGGTTTGTGCGAAGCTTGCGTCTATGGTAAGCAATCACGAAAACCCTTTGATGCTAGTACCTATCGTTTTGTTGTTGCTGTATTGGATCTCAATCATAATGATTTATGGGGACCAGCTTAAACTAGATCAAATGGGCATACATACTATTTCACATCATTTATTGATGATTATTCTAGAAAGGTGTGGACTTATTTTATCAAGAACAAGTCTGATGCATTCGACACATTTGTCAAGTTCAAAAATCTTGTTGAGAATGAATGCAATAAGAAAATTAGAGTCCTACATATTGATACAGGTGGCGAATTCAATTCAAATGAGTTTGATGAATTTTGTAAAAAGCATGGCATTAGGCACCAGCTTACTACATCGTATACTCCACAACAAAACGAGGTTGCGGAAAGGAAGAACAGGACGTTATTGGAATGTGCACTCAGTATGATGAAGGCCAAAAACTTGTCCAATTCATTTTGGGCCGAAGCAGTGAAGACGGCAGGATACCTACAAAATCGGTCACCAACAAAAAGTCTTACATGTATAATTCCCGAGGAAGCCTATAGTGGCTGCAAACCATCTATTAAGCATCTAAGAGCTTTTGGTTGTCTTGCATACATGAAAGTTCCTGATGAAACTAGGAGAAAAATGGATGCTAAGTCTTTAAAATGCATTTTTATTGGGTATGCTGAAGAGTCTAAAGCTTACAAGCTATTTGATCCTATCACTCATAAAGTGCACACTAGTTGAGACGTGATATTTGATGAAAGAAAAAGCTATAAGTTTGATGTGATTGATGACTCACCACCATGGATAGAACTGGACACATATTATGATGATGTGTAACCTATAGAGCAACCTATTGCTACAGAAAGTGATGCAGGTGAAGGACATGAAGAACTTGCACAATCTACTCCAAGGGGTAATCCACAAGTGAAGCGACCAAGGTGGTTCCTCAAGCTTACAAAGAACCAAGAAGCTCCTAAGACTAGTGATCAAGGGGGAGCTAGAAATTTAAGGTCAAGACAGGTAAATTATGCACTTATGTCCAGTGTCATTGTTAAGAAGGAACCAAGTAGTTTTCAAGAAGCTGCTAGTAAACCTGAATGGCACCAAGCAATGAAAGAGGAGTATAACTCTATCATGAAGAATGATACTTGGGAATTAGTACCTCCTAAAGTAGGAAGAAAAGCAATCGGGACAAAATGGGTCTACAAAGCTAAGTATGGACCCGATGGCAAACTTCAAAGAAGGAAGGCCAGGTTAGTAGCCAAGGGATATGCACAAGAAGCAGGTATAGACTATGACGAGACTTTTGCACCAATAGCAAAAATGATAACTATTAAGCTCATTATAGCTATTGCTTCTAGTTATGGTTGGTCATTATTTCAATGTGATGTAAATAGTGCATATTTGAATGGTTATGTTGATGAGGAGATCTACATCACACAACCCGAGGGCTTTGTTGTGAAAGGTAAGGAAGGTTGAAGAAAACATTATATGGTTTGAAACAATCTGCAAGAGCATGGTATACTCGGATTGACACTTTTCTTATTACGAAGCTTGGTTTCCATAGATGTGAAAGCGATTCTAATCTTTTTGTGTTGAAGCTAGATAAGAATTTCGTGTACCTCATTGTATATGTCGATGACATAATCATAACATAAAGCAATGTGAAGCTTATTGAGGATGTAAAGAGAAGCTTAGCCAAGGAGTTTGAGATCAAGGATCTTGGCGAACTTTATTATTGCTTGGGAATTGAGGTATCACGAAGTGATGATTCTTATCTATTGAGTCAAGCAAAGTATGCATATGGCATTGAACGCTTTCATATGTTGGATAGTAAGCCAATGGCGACTCCCATGGAGTTGAACATGAAGATAACCACATCCTTAGATGAAGAGAAAGTTGATGCTACTTTATTCCGTTCTTTGGTGGGTTCACTTATTTATTTGATAGTTACTAGACTTGACATTACTTATGCAGTTAGCGTGGTAAGCCAATTCATAGCCGATCCACGGACGTCACATTGGAAAGCCGCAAAAGAAATTTGTGCTAAATACAAGGTACTTTTAATTTTGGATTGCAATACAGGCTTGGTGATGATGTTAATCTCACATGGTATTGTGATTCAGATTGGAGCAGCGATGTTGAAACTAGAAGATCAATTTTAGGTTATGTGTTTATGCTTAGAACCAATGTAATATCATGGAAGTCCAAGAAGCAGCCCACCGTCTCACTTTCTTCTTCAGAGGCAGAATATATTTATGCAAAGTTTGCTATTTGTGAAGTTATCTAGATACGTCGCATACTTAGTGAATTATCTATTATGTAGGACTATCCTACTGTGTTGTATTGTGATAATACTAGTTGTATTCGTATGGCTAAGAATCCTGGTTTTCATGCATGCACAAAGCACATTGAAATACAGTACGACTTTGTGCGAGAGAAAGTGTTAAGGAAATCGACATAGTCTATTGTTCTATAGAAGAACAATTAGCAGATATATTTACGAAGCCTCTTGCACGAGGTAAGTTTGAAAAGTTTAGAGACTTATTGAATATCAGGGAGAACAACTAGCTACTAAGGTGGAGTGTTAGAACTCAAACGAATTAGTAGTAACGAGTTTGTTTCATAGTCTCAATTTATTGTATTATGTCGTTTTGTATATTACGGCTACCACCAACAGCCTGTGTTGGTGAATTTAAGAGTATGTACAGAGGCATGTGTAGCCCATGTGCACCAAGTACCTAACCATTAAGAAAAGCCATAAAAGTTAGAGTAGTGGTTAGATAGATAAGTTCGAATTTACTACGGTCCTTTCTGGACCCAAATTTTCCATTGTAAATAATCATCAGTTTTTGAATGAAGAGTAAGTTAGTTGTAATGGCATACTGTGGTGTTCTTTGCTCCTCCTCCTCCTTGTGAGTGTGTTGCTTCCGCTGGTTGCAGGTGGTGACTATCAAGGTGTGGATCGTCGCTCTTGCTTAATATAGGGCATATATTTTTCCCATTGAAATTGCCATCATGATACATATGATCGTAGATTTGTTCCATCATTTGATTAGTCCTTTTGGTCTAATTGTTCATCTCGGAATGATCAGCCTCAAAATGACCCAAAAATAGATAAGAATAAGTTGACAATTTTTTATAGGTCCAAGTATTATTCTTGATTAAGGAATATTCAACATCCATTGCTTCCTTCCAAAACTTCAAATCTATAGATTGGTTTGCTTCATCAACTGTTGTTGGTTCCTCCATAAATGAATAGGAGGCTGTAGATTCAATGTGATGTCGGGAATGCAAAACAAAGCACAAAAATATGTTGCACAAACTTGGAATGGATTACGAAAAGATTCATGCATGTCCAAATGACCACATTTTATATAGGGGTGTGCATTCAGAAAAAGATCAATGTCCAACATGTAACACACCATAATATAGAATAGACATACAAGGATCGAGCGTGCCACAAGTGTTACGCCATTTTTCTGTCATTCCATAGCCACAACGTTTGTTTTGATGCAAATCTTCAGCATGACGAGTAGACTGGCATGCTATAATAGATCTATGTATGATGTGATATGGGTCTTTAAATGCAACCATCTAATTATTGTCAATTTACTTTACACATTTCACTGATCATGAGGCATCCATTAAATTCTTGTCAATATGAATGTTTCGAGTTCATGACATGGCTCAATTGTATAGTGTGGAGTTGGAGTCCTATAGTACATAAGCTTCACTTTCTTTAAATTTATAAATATAGGCCTATTTTTTTCACGTTATTAAATGAGGCCGTTTGAGTGCAAAGCTCAAGCATTTCCTTTATTCTTATGAATGTGTTCCATAGAACTTCAAACAATGAGTGACTTATATGTCGTCTACATGACCTCTTTGAAATGGGCCAAGAAGTTGGTGAAGGGATGAAAGAATTGTCCACCAACATTAGTCCACTTATGGTACAAGATTAACTGACTTTTGTTTTTTGAGATAGGTTCTATTTGTAATAAGGTTCTTGTGTAATGTTGATATTTTAGCATTACATTGTTATGACTTGAGTCTTGTAGTGCATAAGGTTGGAACCTTTGTGAAAGGAATCATTGTGCGACTTATCACATGTATGAATTGATTGAGTTGTGTATTGTATAGGTGGCTTTGAGTGTTCGTGTGTGGCAACTACTCTCTCTCTCTCTCTCTCTCTCTCTCTCTCTCTCTCTCTCTCTCTCTCTCTCTCTCTCTCTCTCTCTCTCTCTCTCTCTCTCTCTCTCTCTCTCTCTCTCTCTCTCTCTCGTTATCTTAGGTGACAAAATCCTGCATTAACAATACTTCATTCCCGACAATTTGGTATAAGAGCCTTAGTTTTGAGAAACTGGTAGCAACAATTAAACTTTCAGTAATGCTTTGTCTTGTGGGTTGTGGTCATTACAAAATTCACAATATAGCTAATTGTTCAAAAGCTATAGCTCATAGTTTGCTACATGCAAAGAGTCTACGAATACTTCAAAGGCATCACATCATTGTAATCATCACCAAATCTCAATTGTTTTGTAGTACAAGAGTGAGGCTTTACGACTCTCAAAAGTGCAAAATGAGTAATAGCTTAATTTTGAAAAGTGGTTGTACCTTTATCAAATTTTCATTTGTTTGCCAAGCTTATTAGATCTCATTGAAGTTCTTGGTAGGATGACCTCAAAGCTATGAGGGCTTGTCAAATTATTTAAGTTTTGTGAAAAGATCCTCAGTTGAATTTTTTTAGGCCATAATAGCTAGTTTGAAGAAAATTTGTAGCCTTTAGATCTTTCAACACATGAGATGAAATATACTACTATAGATTGCTAGCAAGGGGTGCCCAAGCAAGCCTAATCAAATGCTAGAAGGCCATAGCCACATATCCAGGAGAGAGCAACATTGTGGGAATTATGTGAAGTGTTTATTTGAATAGCTCAAGGTATTTGATCTCGTAGAGACAACGATTATAATAAAGGATATTAAAATTTAATCTAAGTTGATACATGGATTCGTAGTTGCTTAGCAACTTTGACTGGGTGTGCAAAAACATCAACATGTAAAAATCAAAACTTGAAGCTCAATGAAGTATAGTACATTGCTTCAAAATAGGTCAAAGCTTAGAAATCCATTGAAACATCTTAAAATCAACAAGCGTAGCTTGAACCTAAGGTTCATTGAAATCCATCCAAAGACTGCATAAATTCAAAACAATTTCAAAAATTCTTCATTGGAATCCAATCAAGCATGTTCCACCAACCGTGTCTCACTCCTTATCTTTGTACTAGGTCCTTGAAATATCCTTATTTCTCCGTTTAAATTGATAATTAAAATATATACTTTCAATCAATAATTGGACCCTTATACTGTAGTCAAATCTAGATAACAACAATAAATTTCTAAAAAATTTAGCTGCTTAATATCACTCTCGAATAGGCATTCTAGAATCTAACATCTCCAGGTTTCCAATATTGGTTGGAATTGCCTTAGTGATAGGTATCAAAATAAAAAATACCAACACAACATTAGTTCACATGCTAGGTATAATAACATGTCCATTACGAGGGTGAGTTACCAATACCCGGGCGGATGGGTATATTTTTCCTAGTGAATTGGTTGGTAGTAAAAACCACAAATAAACACTTGGCTAATACCTGATGCCATATGGATAATCGTTTGTTATATACAATATTTGTTAGCTGCCCAATCATCATTGGCAAGTGAGTTTGCCAATATTCAGCTCCGATGGATAAGTCAACTCGAATAATTGGAATTGGCAGTTATATTTGGTTTCAAAAAAGTCATCAATCCAAAGAGTGTGAGGTGTTAAAAAAAAATATACCCAACAATGAATGGTTCACACTCAAGAAGACTCATATGACTACACTTTAAACTTTTTAAGGCAGGGAGAGAATATCCAAGTCCCATGTGTCAAGCCTAGAGAGAGAGAGAGAGAGTCCCATGTGTCAAGCCGAGAGAGAGAGAGAGAGAGAGAGAGAGAGAGAAAAGAAAGGGGGAAGGCTTATCTACATTCTCGATCCTGCCGCCAAGATCTTCGGGAGACGTAGGCGGCAGCATCAGCAGGAGGCTGCTGCAGCAATTGAAATTAGAGTTGAAATCCTTCAGATCGATCACCCACAATTGTTCAATACCCACTTCAGTGATGCGGAGAAGAAAGCGTAATCTCATATACAGCAGCATCAGCAGCAGCAGCAGGTAACAGATCTGGAAAGAAATGGGGCAGGATCACCACCACCACCACCACCACAATCTATATCGCCTTACTTCTCTGCAAATTGGGTATGCTGGCCTTAATTAGAATGCCTGTTATTTATTACTGTGAAACTTTGAATCCGATGCTGTTCATGCTCGTTCACTGCAATTGAAGTGGTAAATTTAGCGATTAATTGATGATGGCAGGGATATCCAATCCTATTTGTCAAGGCTGTTCTTGTTTGTGCTGGCATCAACACCTTCAAAATTGGTATTTCTCGTCGATAATGGACCGTGGTCGGTCAGTGAAAGTCGGTCTAAGCCTGCAGAGCTTTGGCAGCTCATGGTCACGAAGGTCCTTCATTACTCCCCTCCTCCATTCCCTTCATTTTTTTTGTTGCTTTCCATGTTTGCTTCTATATCCAGACAGCAGTAACTTATGTTTTTAGATTTAGTTTAGGTTGGAGCCCCACCTACAGCGAAACTAACAAAATGTTGGTATGCACTCGTCGACTTCATTCTTGATTCCAATTGTTTTCAATAGAACCTTAGTTTCACGAAATATTTTGATCTTTCCGATGCGTACTTCGGAAGTTTGAAAAGATATTAGGGTTTTTTCTGGTCGTTTTGTCATAGAAGAACTACGTAACTAAGTGACGGTGGGCAGGAACTCCATATTTTTTTTTATTGAACTACTGCTTCAAGAATGAGTTTAGTGAGCTACAAATTATCAAGGTATAGTGAAAAAAAATTGCAAACATGTTTGAAATTGAATCGAGTTCTTTTATAGAACCTTTTCTTTTCAAATGTGAGTTTTTGAGCCTTTAGAAAAAAATCAGGATGCTTTTAATCGATTCAAATTTCAAAGATTCAAACCTGTAAAGAAAATATAGAATTGTGCCTGCTCAATGGCAATGAACCTGTGACTATACAAATCTAAATCATAGTGAACCTGGCTTGCCTTTGATACTTGCCATCTGTTTTGCAGTCACGTGTCTCTCCTTTTACAAACCGCAGGTTGAAGCATTCCAAAAGAAAGAAATCTTCGACATATCAGGAAGGCATGGGATCGGATACCACCATGGAGTCTAATGCAGGTGGTTGGAGTCAAGTGGAATTAGAAAGATTCAAGTTCAACACTGCAAACTATTACAGATGGAAATCCCTTTTCAACGATATGCAGCACAAATGCAATTCCTTATCACTTTTCGAAAAGCTAGCTGCAGAGCTTGATGGTTGTGTGGCCTTTGAGGTGGATTGGGCTGATGTTCGAGGGATGAATTATATAAATGAGCTTCAGGTTGACCTTGCCTTGTTTATAATTAGATTCGTGTGTTTTGTTTTAGATTAACCAAATCATTAAAAAAGTGTAGTCAACTCTGCAATTTTTTATATTCTCTGTGAATATTCTAGTTGCATGGCTGACTTCTACATTAATAATATGGGGAGGCAGGTAGATACATGCGTTGCACTGGAGGTTAAGTTTATGACAAAGCGGGAATTCGACACATTGGAACATGCATTGGCTTTTTATGGTTCCAATTGTGCTTGCATTGGGCACGAGAGATTGATGGTACCAGAGTTGAAGTGCAGCAATGTGGTCACTCTTTTTGAGGATTGCATTTGTGAAGGTCATAGCTGCCAGAGGTGGTATTCAAAACGTGGGTCTTTTAAGCAAGGCAGATGTGCTTCAAGTGATATACAAGAATCTGCAAAACAAATTTCCAACTTCAGCTGCATTCCTCCATCAACCCCCAGCCAAGGTGTGGGTCCACCATTTGTTGCTCAGCAGCCCAAAGAAAAAGTGCAGAGCAAAGAAGATATTGATGCATGCTACCAGGAATTGATCGGATCCTCGGGTTGTTGCAGCTCTTTCTCTTTGGTACCACAAAGTCAGAGAGTTTCTGATAACTGTTGTCTGAACCGTTTCTGCAAGCATGGGGTGATCAAAGACCTGCAAATACCTGATGGGCCATTTTCTGAAGCCAAGGAAGACGTTGATTGTAATTTGATGGAAACCCAAGTCAAAGGTGCAAAAATGATGGAGCAATTTTCAGCTGACAGTGTGAGAAATGCAAGCCCAGGTTCAAATTATTGCAATTTGGTCGTATTAAAGCAATCTGGAGACTACTCTGATGGGAAATCACAGGGAGAGCAGAGTAGTCCTTTTTTGGAAAATGCATTGAACCAGACCAGGTCTACAGACGAAGTAGCTCGTGTGCATTGCAACAGTGTGGATGATGTATATAGAGATGCTTTTGTTCTGTTTAGATTTTCTGATCCTTTTCTGCCTTATAAGCTGCAGGAAATCATTACTGCAGATCAGCGCTTGCTTAAGATGTTAGAATCAGGGCTCCCACCATGGGTTATCTTCTTACAATCATATCCCATTTTTTGCAATTTGTATCGTCCTTGGATGAGACCGCTGGCCTTGACAATATATATCGTCGTTTCAGTTGTGACGGTGCTAGTAGGATTTTATGACCTATACAAAAATGTTCCTATCCTTAAAACAACGGTGGCACACATGTTTGGTCCACTTTTTGAGTGGGTCGAGTCATGGGAGATGGTGTCACGGTTGAAGTATCTTGGCACAATGCTTGTTTTGCAAAATTATGAGAAGGCTTTAAGATGGGTGCTGTTAACTCTGCGGGGCTTGCGACGTTTGATTCTGTTGCTTATGCAACCGGTGATGGAGCCGCTCCTGATGCTGGCAGAATTTTGCCTGCCTGCTTGGACTAGCTCAGTTGAATGGATGGAAGTGTTGCTCAGTATTGTTTCCACATTTCTCCAGTCACTTTGGATCGGAGCTGGCAGCCTGCTGAATTTCCTCATTTGGCCTATCTGTGTATGTCTTAGCACTATATGGAATCTAGGTATGCCAGTTCAGCTATAATTTTTTTGTTATTCTTCTATGTTTGGTGTAATTTTGTAGTCTCAGTAGTTGGATCGAGCTCCAGCATAATCACGAGTCGTTTTAGATTGATGTGATTTGTTTTTTTTGCAAATTTCAATTGCTCTTTTGCATAATGTAAAAAAAAACATGGTATTTCATCAAAATCTCAAAATGTTTATGGGAAACTCAAAAAGAAAGAAAGACACGGTTTCTAATTTTCTTTTGATTTGAATCACGATTCTTTGTTTCTATGATTAGCGTTGCTAGTACATTGTAATTTGTTATATATTTCAGCGATTCAATTTAGTCGACTTCAATACCATGTTCAAAATGTGATAGAAGGCCTTGGCAATTTGAGAAACAGCAAAGCAGTCAATTTTGTTTTCTGTGGGCGAATTTCTAGCTGTAAGGCTCATGAATGCATATAAAATTGTGAAACTTGCAGTGATGTCACTTCTATACCCAGTTTTCTCAGCTATTTGGGCGATCCTAGCAATTCCTTTCCGTATTACTTTCAGGGTTATTGAATTGGCCATTTTCCTGTTTCTCAGTCTCTTTGACATGCTATATCAAGCCTGCAAGGGTGCATATCAGACTACACAGCTTCTTATTGCTACAGAGTCTCCTATTGCATCAACTCTCCATTCAGCTAATTTGACATCACAGACAACCTCCATTTGGCGTGCAACATGGGATGATCTCTTTTCTAAGGTCTGTTTTCTCAATTCCATCATGTGCTCTAGGGTTGGGGTTTATTGGTTAGGGTTCACGGTTTATGTTGCCATTATCCTTTTTGAGCACCCCAGTGCTGAAGCAGCTACATTCAAATGCAGGTTTTCCGAGCTTTACGATACATTGTGAACGGGGTTGTTGCATTTTTTGCCGCTTTGAACCGGCATCGATTAAGGTAGTTTCAGCTGATCATTTTCCCACTTCTTTCACTCTTTGGAATGCAAAAATTTGCTGATCCAGATTTCTTTACATTGCCATAAACCAGCAATATACTTATGAATTTTTTGTTATCTGCTTTTGCAGTATTTACAATAATCTAAGAGCTTTTCTGATTCATACAAGTCGGTTAGTTCAATCTGGCCAACTTATGGCTAAGAAACTCTCTGAGCGGATCCTCATGCAACCTGTTTCGAGTCAAGAAAACCGCCAGAACCAGGTGCCACCTCTGTCCTTGTGCTCATCAATCGGTTCTTGTTTCGTTGTCAGAACTAGCTTTCACGGGGATCGGTCTATCTTAAGATGGCGATAAAAAGGGTAGTTAGTCAGCGTTACGAAATCATGGTACATGGAGGATTCATGCCACGATTTTTAAAAGCTGCAAAGTGAACAATTTCAATTTGCTTCAAATTGGTTTGAATCTACTTCCAGAATTTTTTTTTGTTAAAGTCTGATTGTTTACATGTTTCGCCTTTTATCTTCAAGAAAAATCTGGTTCTTTCTAATCGTTTTGCTGGAAGTTAATTCGCACTTTCAAAAGTTGTAGGGTAAGGATGTATACAATTCTGATGACCGTTTTTGCCTTTTGCAGTTTGACAAGAAGGTACGTTGACTGAGCATCATGTCAGAGTTTATCGAAACTTTTTCGAGGTGAAATTGTACACTAGCTGAACTCTCTATAACTCATTTTGCCTTCCGGCTACTACAGTGGAGAATTGTTATGTAGTCTCACTTGAATAAGAGGGCACACTATGTATGCTTCATGAAATGATGCAAATTCATCGTATCTATGAATATCCATCCAGTTGATCGATTCCTTTTATTCATTCAATGAGGAAGCAATTCTATTGATCAAACAAGTGCCATTTCGGCTTCTAGCATGTGCGTGTATCATAAGATTTGAATACAACTAAGCAAATTTCCTTCGACTGGCAATGGTGATCCTGCTAGCAAGCCAGAGTTGAGCACTTCAAGTGCTTTTTGTACACAAAATGGGGAAGCTAATTGCAAATATATTCACCATGAACATCAAATGTTTACAGAATCTTGCAATCAAGGATTTTTTAGAAATATATCACAAAAATTGGAAATACTGGATGGATGGGTTTTCAGAATATACTTTTCTATCCTCACCAAGTTGACTTCACAAACATTTGAAATTACCATGTCATGGTAGCAAGCACCAGCAACGAAAAATGATGATCTGATTTAAGCTACCCAATTCCGAGTAACTCACATGTAGGCTATCCAGTCATTATGAGATGTTGACTAACTAAATCTATGATGGTATGAATCATGATTGTATCATGCTCATTCCTACACAAGCTTGTAACAGTGGTCAGTCACTTTCTGACCTGTAAGAGCACATGGGTCAGTAACTTTATGACCCATGTGTGAATTTCTCAAAAAGCTTTAAAGTTCTCCTGAAGTACCCACTTGCATCACCCATTGCCTACACTTATGTGCCCAGATTACTTATAGGTCCAGAAAAATTCACACGAGACTATTTTTTATCACTCATCTCACAAGCTATTCACATTTCTTAAAAGTACACGAAGCACAATCTGTATTAGCAGTCAACCAAACTCTATAAAATATCAAATTTGTACTGAATGGATAAAAAATCTTTTTAAGTCATTCTCTCTTGCACAAAAATCAGAGGAAAAAACCGAGTGTGAACTCTCATACCAAGTTCTCACAAGGGTATCTTACAAGGTTGCAAGTAGCTTGAACGGCTTCTTTAAAAGAATCAAAATATTTCCTCATAATTTCCTGTTTGATCATTTTTTAGGAAATGTAAGTATAAAGATCATGTTATTTGTACGTTGTATTTACTTGTCTTCAAAACTCCATTGTTCATAGGTATTATACCTTGATGGATTTTCCATGGACCTATTGTTAACAATGAAGCACAAAACTTGACTTGCATTGAGCTGATTGTAAAGGGTTTAGCACTAAAATAAAGGGTTTTGAGTTGCTTAAGAAAGAAAGAATCAGAACTTTCTACTAATGAGCACAAACCACAAAATACAAAAATGAAGGGAAGTATTACCAAATAAGTATATTCAAAAGGTAGATAAATTAACAAAATGCCAAACAAATTTTTGTTCCCTCAAGATTCATGTAATTACAATCAATAGCAACTACAAGTTAGTGTAACTTTCTAGATAAAATGGCATTACACAACATTGGAATCGCGAGTTATACTTGCATTTGGGAGGTGAGATGTTATATGAAGCATTGTTAACATTGTTCAAAGTGAAAACATACTTTTGGTAAAGGTCAACCAAATGAGTTGGGTAAGAAGTACATTCATGCCACATTCATGTAGGCCCAATTCCTATTTGTTACATCATTGACATCTTGGAGCACATGCTTTCAGTCAAGGCCATTGGAATGAGTTGGGTAGGAGGGATAATTTTGCCAAATTCACATGGGCTCAAATCTACTTATTGTACAAATCTATATCTGTTCATAAAAGATGCTACTACAACAAAATTGTGATGATGTGCTCATTGAGGAAGTTGACTTATTATGATTGAAGCAAATCAATAACTGACTAAGTAGCTAATAAAAATTCTAAGTAGCTAATAAAAATTCTAAGAAGTATTTCATAAGAAAAACCAAGAACTAACAAAGATATTTGAGATAGAGGAAAACATTGCATCCATGTAGTAAAATGTGGACAAGTATAGAAATACCAAGATTGATGGTTGAGAATAGCTAAAATTTAGGACTCCTACTATTGCCACACTCTTTAAGCTAGCGAGTACACTCTATAAGGAAGATAGAGACAAAGCAATCATTGATGACATCATTCCATAAGGGATGCAATTGCTATAAATAAAGTGTTACATACAATTAGCTTTGAACTTGTTGATTCACCTTTACCAGATTCATGAGTTTCAATAGTTATAATGTCATTGCATTTTGAAATAAATGCGCACATGCAATCAAACCCAACGCTAAAAAAATACATATAATCATGAGAATTTAGGACTGGCTTTAGCTCTTCAAATCTAGCATGCAACTTGCCTTGCCAATTTTCTAGAAACAATTGTAGCTACGAGCAAATCCGTCTTGACCCTTCGATCTCTTCGCTTACCCTTCTCTATAGATGTATTCACTCTAATTTTTCCTCCCCTCAACCATGGGCCCTTATTACGACTGTGATCCTCTCACTTGTTTTTTCTTCTCCTAGTCTCACAAGACTTCACTCTTCTTAAGTTTTTATGTTCCTCATCTTTCTTCCAATCTCTTCTGTCTTTTTGACACCATCTATAAAATCCTCATTTCCATGTGTATGTGTGTGTGTGTGTGTGTGTGAGAGAGAGAGAGAGAGAGAGAGAGAGAGAGAGAGATGTGCATAAGACGTGATGGGGGCTTACAAAGAAGGTGACTTGGTGTTACACATGGCACTACACATGACTCTCCGTGTGCCAACTTGGCAATACACATGCCTTGCACACACTCATGGCTTTCTACCACATTTTTTTTTTCCAAAACATTAAGGCACTAGTATATTTTCACAAATGTAGGGATGAACCAATTAGTTCCCTAAAAAGGAAAGAGCTTTACATAACCAGAAAGTAAATGACTATAGATACACCACATAGGGAGGTAGTCCAACAACATGGAATGAAATAAAAACTAAGTAGCCACTAGCTGCAAAGCAAACAGAAAGCACCTAGCAGTTGAAAGAGGAGTCATAGTGCCATCGAAGATCTGCTCAAGAAGTCTAGATCTTCCATAGTACCGATATCCTGCATACATGCTAGAAGGTGAGGACAACACAGTCCATAATCTGTGACTCACCCAACAAAAGAAAGCAAACAATAAGAGGTGGTGGGGACCCCAATGACTAAAGAGGCGTGCACCAAAGATGCTTGCGGCAGTAAAAGAATAGATGCTCAATAGATTCGACCTCCAATTGACAAAAATTGGGCAGAGGCGATCTAACAAGAAGAGATTTAGAGACAATTCTGTAAGCAAGATATCTAAGTCTCTGAGTTGAGCTCTTGAGCTCGTATTATCGGCCGCTTGGTGCTACACATGCATCTTCGTGTGCCAACTTCTTAATACACATGCCATACACGCATTCGTTGTTGCTTCTCACATTGTATCCCATTAACCTCGTATTGGCCAACTTACATTTTTTGAAAAAGTTAGTTACATATTTCTCTTAATAATAATAATAAATAATGATTGAATAACTAAAAATAAAGCTATAATAAAGAGAAAAATACTAATAATTAGTAAGCATTTGGTGCTTCCTTCGAAACCATTTATTTATTAGTTGTATTATGTATATATAACACTTGTGTTAGACAACCACCAAGAAACTTCAGAGACATGTTTAGATTTGGATAATTCTAAAAAAGAAATGCAATGGTGGTTTGCTTAAATTTTATGTACTATGGAAAGAGCCGGGGGGCACATGCCATTATGCCGATTAGGCTTTCCTAGAGGGGCCGAGCCTAATTAATTTTGGAAAGCCGAACCGGGCAGAATGGCCTATGCCCGGGCGCCTTGCATAATGGGTACCTTAAACTTTTTCACATGTACATTACGAAGCATAATAGGCAATTTGACTTTGATCGACCACTATGACCGCGCCATGTTGCAGTTGTACGGAGGCCATACGTATAGGCAGCAAAAAAGCGCAGAACCTGCGTTTGAAAAAAAGCACATATAGTTTTTCCTTCTTAATTTGTTTAAAAATGGGCATAATATTCACAAGGTATCCATTACGTACTACATATTTTGCTATCGCTAGAGGCCTGCTCTAGCCATCATCAATGAGAAGGTGGGCTACGCCCTGTAGCAAGATGAATCACGGGGCGGAGAATCTAGTTGTAGCCCACCGTCGGACGAACGGATACATGACGTAGCATTTGAAGATGGACGTTCCAGATGAAATCTGGTTGCAAGTCTGTGCTCATAATATGCATGTCCTTAACCAACCGGATCATGTCGTGTGTCCGATATCACTCTGCACAAATGCTACAAGATGTAATCAACCAAAAATACATATCATCTTGTCTTAAAAGGAGCTATGTTATAGTCAGTAATCAAGTGAACCGGATGCACTCCCTGACATGGTGTAGGGACATGGTTCATGCAAAGTCTTCTTCGGTGCACTTCCTAAGTGACCACAACAAATAGAGCATGCCACATTAGTGATTATTTTGCCAGCGTTGATTACATGCTAATAAGATTGGGGATTTGTGTTGCTTTTTTGGGTTTCATACTTAATGCCTGCCCGCCACGTGCTCCACTCTGCAGCGTGGATAAGTCTCCATGGTTATCGATTAAGACGTGGCAGAATCTGAACGTCTTAAAAAAAATCCAACGGTAGTGGGTGTGATTCCCAAGGGAAGCGAAGGGGCTTCATTATATGTTAGGCAGCCCCACTTGGATGACAACCACGTGTCAAATCTTCCAGGTGATTCTCTCCGTTAGATTATTCACACCTACGTGGCAGAATCTGAATGGTAGTCGGAATATCCAACGGTGATATGCCACAGCGGGGCTGTCTTTGGGGGCCCCTGTGTTTTATTGGCAAGTACTATTTAAGGCCCCTCTCAGCATTCAATACTTTCAGAAGCATTCAGATCCTGCCACGTTTTATCAATCAGCCATTGCCACACTTACACGTGTCAATACTGACACGTGGTCTACATGCCATAAAGCTTCATCGCTAAGCCCCGTATATTTTAATGCCATGGAACCTATTAAAGCCCGCCACCGTCGGATCATGTGATGAACGGTTAGATTCTATCAGGTCTCATAGTTGGCCATTGACGGTAATATGAGTGGCATGTTTGACACGTGGCTAAAATCCAACTGGGAATCTGTTAAATATGTAGTGCCAATAAGCCCCTTCGCTGGGGGCTCTGGGTTTTGGGTTTTGGGTTTAGCTACTTCCTTGATCCAGGTATTGTTTTGCGATCAGAATACATTGGATTATAATAGCGAGAGAGACAGAAAAAAGAGAGAAAAAGAGAGGGTCTTAGAGATGGGGGTGGTATCGACGCACAGCTTTGTGAACCATAAAGGAGGAGTGGGGAAAACCACCCTTACGTATCAGCTCTCAGCATCCTATGCAACAGCCCACCCTGATTGCAATGTGCTAATCATGGATGCAACTGATGTAAATTACTCCTTAATCTATACAACCCAGCCTCTCTCACTGTTTCTGTTACTCACTAGACCAATTTTTTGACCTTTTGCAGATCAAGAGAAAGTTTAGAGACTAAACCAAAACAGTGTGTGTATTTTTTATGCAAATTTTAATTAATGTTTTGCAGATCACTAGACCAATTTTAGCCTGTAACCCAATATCTGTTTAGTTTCTATGGTGATTTCACCTTTGCAGCAGAACATGCTGCTGATGTTGATTCTTGGGTCTTTGTGCACAAAAAGTGTGCATTTTCTATGCTAGTTCACCTTTGCCTCTAAACGTGTTGCTGAAGTTGAGTTTTGGGTCTATGTTGTGTGCACAAAAGTTTTTGCATTTAGGCTAATTTTAGAATTTTTTTGTGCATACCATCAGACCAATTTTATACAGAGCCCAACAATGTCTATTTATTAAACTGATTCTACCTTCGCTCCAAAACATGCCGCTTCACTGCAATCTTGGTCGTTTGCAGATAGGGGATGTATTGGGGGGTGTGTATGAGAAAAAAGCAAGGGATACATTGAGAAGTTTGGTGCCCATTTCCAACATAACCAAGCTCTTCCTTCACTGCCTGTCTGCTGCAGCGCATAACACCCTTAGAGTTTCTCACAGAGGTGATCTGAGCGAAAAAAATCAATCCATTGTGGCTGAAGTGATTGCTCATATGCCAAAGAAAACTGTAAGAAGAGCACTTTCCCATCATATATGAGTATTACACCCCCACTCCCAAAAAATGATTTTATTTCATTTTTTGCTAGTTGTCTTTAGAGATATATAGCTAGCCTAGTCATGTTTTGGTGTTTGGTTTGTGAGGGATTTGATTATTCTTCATGGTTGTGCTTCACAATTGGCCTGCAGGCTGAGGTGACCTCCGATACTAATGATGAGGCTGAGGATTCACAAAGCTTGATCAATCTGGAGGAGTATGCAATTCCTCTACAATACGTGAATCATCGGTTGCCAAAGAACATATATCTGTGCCCAAGCGGACTCGATATCGAGCATTCCATACCTTTTTCCGACACCCAATGTCATGATATCATCGACGTTCTCTTGGAGTAAGCTCTCAAAATCCTCCAACTATTAAACTTTGCAGTCAATTATAGCAACTTTTTGTAAGTGGGTTTCAAGGCAAAATGCCGGTTCGATTCTCCCATTATGGTGGCTTTCCTGAACATGGACATCAAAATACATGCAGCTCTTTTCGTCGCACGGAATCAGAATGGAAGATATTTGTGGACACGGATGCAGCAGCAGAAGGAAGGTCCAATGTGTACACGTTAATTGCCCTTGGAGTATCAGATTTCATATGCCTTCCATTGCATGCCGACATCACAGATTGGTATCGGGTACGGCCAACTTTGAATGATTTGCATCAGCTACGATCGGAGGATAAATCCCACGCCCGGGTATTATTTGTTCGCTTCTTTTCATAATTTATGCTTGTCCTTTTTCTGTAAGAGAATTATTTTTATTTACCAACTGTTGTGATAAGTTTCCATAGCTTTTGCGATGCGGAACAAGTTTTGACTTTGATAAATCTTTTGTAGTATTGACGCCATGGCAGTGTCTGAAAACGCATCAATTTTCAAGGCTTCATAAATCTCCTCTAATTTTGTTGCTTGTCTCTCAATATTTGGGTGTAGAAGAACTTGATCTGATGTAATTGTGCAGGTGCATTTGGTATTATGGAATGGCTTGTCAGTGCAGTTTAAGCACGAGTATCGCATGGGGGCTTCGGTGTATAGCACCTTCACACCAACCAAAGCCGAGCAGGTATAGATCCTGGCACTCAGCACTGTAAAAGTTAGAAATAAGGTCAAAGAGCTGTAGTTTAAGGATCAATTCTTGGATGAGATCCGGCATGCCAACTAGCCTTTGACGGGTTTCGTTTTTCTTTGAGACTGACGTCGGGTTTCTCATCCTGATCAGGATATCTTGGCTTGTCTCAATAATCTTGTGTTTAAAGAGGCTCAGCAGTTTCCAGATATGTTTCTTTACTATGAAGGTGTAAAGACCAGCAGTGAACATTTTGGAAAACAATGCTGTCTGTGCATTCGCAACTTCGGTGCCGTTGGAGTAGCTTCAAAAGATACGGGAGTCCCTATTGCTATGCTTAGTGGTGGGTTAGTGCACGGGATGCATACAGCCTTCACTCTTAATGAGAGCACAATCAGCCACTGCAGGTAATCAGCCAATGTTATGCATCTGGGTTCACCATATAAGGAATGAATTGCTCTGGTCTTGGGCAGAAATTGCTGCTTCGCAAACAAATCAACAGGACTTGGTTGTTCTTCCATTTGAGCTCACCAACTAGCCAATGGATTGCTCTCATTGTCTGACTACCCAATGGATTGCTCTCATTGTCTGACTACCCAATGGATTGCTCTCATTGTCTAACTAGCCAATGGATTGCTCTCGTGGTCTAATTAGGCAGCAATGGCTTTTTTTGCAAACAAATAAGCAGTTCGACGATTATTTTATTAGTTAATCGATTGTTCCTGATCTTATGCAGCAGTTGCTTCTTTGCGGATGAATTAACAGATATAGACTGTTAACTGTATCGCAGGGAGAATCTGGAAGAACTTGTGAGGGCAGTTGATGAATCCAATAAGCTTGCAGAACATTTTGAGAATGGAAAGGAGATCACTTCTCCAGCTAAATCTGTTAAGAAAGCAGGGAGGAAGAAAAACAAGACCAGTCCAAGCTCCAAAGCATCAGATGGTGTGAGATATAAGACTTATTCACTGAGGAACAAGTACCCTCTAAGGCACCGCAGGAAGAATGCAAGCTATAATCCTTATGGGGAAATCTTGCTGGAAATAAGTGGTACCTCCACAGTTGCAATATAACAACAGTAGAAGCTTTGATTGGAACCAGCAATCTGTTGTATATTCAACCCAATTCCCTCTTTTGTTGAAGTAAATTGCATCTTTTTGTGTCATACTCCGTGTGAATTTTCTGAATGGACGTTGTTCAATGGATTGTATGTTTTATATTCTCTTGTTGAAAAAACTTGAAAATTATCTTCTAAGAGCAAAAACTTCTCAAAATCTACAGCATTTTGGGATCTAATTGTGGATTGGATAAAATCCTTGACAGAATGTGGGCACTATCAAATTTCTACCCTTTTGCAACACCAAAAATAACTAAGACTCGGAACATCATCATGTAGTAGGTTATTATTCAAGAGCAGTGCTTTGGCATAGCAGCTCACATGATGATATAGTAATAATACTTTTTTAAATTCTCATGTCTCAATGTTGATTTGAGATGCAACAAATCCGAGCTGCAAGCAATATCTATAGATATGACCTCTCTATAGATTTGCTTAGTTATTGCATTCATGTTGAGCTCAATCCTATGTGTATTAAGCCTTACGTGTCTTATAGTGGAAAGTCCAGGCCCAAGGGCCCTGTTCTTAAAATGTGTAGGCATTAATTTTGATACTTGTCTCAAATGTTTAAAATTCCAATCATGTTTGGAACCCTATTCCTAGTGCTTTGTTGGAAATATGCCTCAAACCATGGAATTTTTGCTCTTCATTGTACCGTTGAGTGGCTTAGCTCAAAATTGCATGAGGAGATGCTTCCATTGTTGCAATGGAAGATATTGTAGGAAGGTTTCATTTGATAATCCCACAAAATGTGACCCAAAGGTTGTATTATGTGTTTTTGGGTGAGTTCACAACTCAATAGCAATCCTTCGTATACCTTTGTTGGAATATGGATAAAATTATATGTTCATCCGATATGAAAGATACAAATAAACAATGTCAAAGAAAAATAAAATCTTAAATCACTAAGCAAAACATGAAGTTTAATTAAATTAGGGGCGTGGTTTTAGACTATTGACAAGTGCAAATGCCTAGGTGCTTTCTCCCAATTTTATGCTTTTGAAATGAGGACTAGAATTTGGAAAGGACCACCCACCCCTCTTCTAGATTTGCTTAATAAGTTTGAATGGATTGACAACCATGTTGGCCCATTTGAATTCTTGTAACCTAGTTTGTTAAATTTCACACATGTTGGAATGCCACAAAGTATGATTTTGATATCCTAAGATGTGGTGATTGCACATAGATCACATAGATGACATATATATTGAAAACCAAGATCTATTCCATAAATCTAAGGCAAGAGCACTATTCTACATGCATAAATCATTCATACAAGTACTTTCACACGTGTGGAAACTTCTACTACAACAAACTAAGTATGAAAATGCCCTCCTCTCGAGTAGACAGAGAATCCGATCAAGAAAACTCAAGTAGAGAGAGAAAATCAATTTGACTCAAAATAATGTAGAAATCTCATAACTCCAAAAGCTTACATAGAATGAGTATAAGACACATATAAGTAGTAATCTAACATGAAGGGGAGTGAAACATGATTGCACATAGATCACACATAGATTGAAAACGAATATCTATTCCATAAATCAGGCAAGAGCACTATTCTACATGCATAAATCATTCATACAAATACTTTCACATGTGTGGAGACTTGTACCACATCAAACTAAGTGTGAAAATGCCCTCCTCTCGGGTAGAGAGAGAATCCAATCAAGAAAACTCAAGTAGAGAGAGAAAATCAAAAGTAGTATCTAACATGAAGGGGAGTGAAACATGATTGGACCCCTTCTTTTTCTCCTCTAAATCGTATTGGTTGAGTGACATATGAGCCCTCAAACTTGATTGGGCCAAATTAATGAATATCTTTCTTTTGATTGGACCCTGACTCTCATGCCAACATATAGGGACATGTCACACACCAAATATTCTCTACTTGACAAATGTCAAGCCTAACTTGACTCAAGCTACATCACAACCTACTTTTGGTCTAAGCACAACTTGCAATGTGTACTTGCCTATTTTGTCTCTAATGCCAAAAATGGCCAAGTCACCTACTTACACTTGGATAGATGTCACGTACTTACACTTGGATAGATGTCAAGTCACCTACTTACACTTGGATAGATGTCTCTAAACTTTATGTACCCCTGACTCAACATGACTAAGCTATTTTTGACTTTTTTCCACACGTGGGAACATGCTCCACACGTGTGAGATTTACTCATAAACAAGAAAATACAAAATAGCCAAGCTAGATTTTGCCCACAAGAACATAAATTGCGGCCTATAGCGATGGTTCCCATGAGACCACAAGGTCTTGCAAGAATTTCCCTCTTATCCAATGTGAAAGATTCAACTAGTTTCATCACATTTTGCAATATTTCCATATTTGGCATATTGAGGCCAAAACTTGTTTTAGACTTAGAGGTTGACTTTTCAAAGTTCATTAGTCTAAATTTCATTTGAATAAACACTTTTTGAAAGTGTGGGAAAGATAGAATGCGAGTTTGAGTAGATTCGATTTCAATAAGTTGGGTACATTGAATCTAGACCCAAAATTGGTAGGGTTAGCATTTTGGTGGGAAAGCCAAGTGGCCAAATAGGGTTTGGACCTGCTATAAAAGGATGTAACTCATGGAGAGAGTCATCTTCTCTCTTCTCTATCTCATTTCATGCTTATACATGGTTCTCTTGGGTTCTACTATCCATTGGTGCACTATCTTGGTGATTGCTAGCAATTCTATGTGTAGAATGATCTATATTTGCTATTTTTGGATCCACACGTGTGAAATACAGTAGCTTGCTGGTTTTGTACGGACAGAAATAGTACATAATCATTTCATTCAAGTTTGATCAAGTTCTATTAGTGTTTGCATCTCAAATTGTGTGTAGATGCTGATTTTTCTACATTGGTGAAATTGATAGTGTATTTCTCTTTCTAACCAAAGATCATTCAAGTAGATTGGATCTTAAGGATCTGAAATCTTTCACATGGTATCAGAGCTTGTGTTTCAGGTTATGAAGGAGGAAATCGGATCTATCAATGATTTGGTGAAGATATCAAGTCTAGAGCATGCTAGAGAGGATTCTACACCAAAATCAGATTTTTTGCTTTTGTAGATTGGATCTTTTGTAGATCAAAACACTAAATAGGTCAATATACTTGTTCAATTCCGTTTTTTGAATTCACATGCTGAATTTGGCCGATTTTTGGATCATTGGTTCAGCCTAAGTGGTGGCTTATAGATTGCATATCAAATTTTCAGCATTTGCATGTAGATTTGGAATAGTCAATTTTTTGTGATTTTGTCAAAACCCTAATTTTGATTGGATCTCTAGATAGTGAGGTTGCTGGACTTCATTTGAGTGTGTTTCAATCTTAGGAAGTGGCAAAAGTCATTAGATTGAGGATAGATCATAGGTTGATCAAGATTCCATGATTCTATGTGTTGATTTGCTTGGATAAGTGCTAGAAAAGAATTTGTGAGATAGTTTCAAATCTTGGTGATTTCTTTTGAAAGCATTTGTTGTTGTTCAAAGGAGTGCTTTGTGCATTGAAACAGGTTGAAAGAGAAGATCAGGTCATTGCTACATGGCAACCTCAATTGGAGTCATTTTGGAAGCCAATGATAGGCTTACCTCAAGTAGCTATTCATTATGGAAAGTGAGGATGGAGTCACTTCTTGAGATGAATGATGTTTTGGATATTGTTGTAGGTTTGGAGGAGAGACCAACAACACAACAAGATCGATTGAGGTATGACAAGAGGGCCAAGAAGGCTCTACACATGATAAAAATGAATGTTACCAATGAACTTCTCAAGGAAGTTGGTAAGTGCACATCATCTTTGGAAGCTTGGAATTCATTGAAGAAGCTTTATGAATCCAAGTCTACTTCTAGAGTGTTGACTCTAAGAAGGCAAATCTTTTCTTGTTTGCAAAAGAATGAAGAAAGTCCAAGTACTTTTGTTTTGAGAATGAAAGCATTGAATGATGAGTTAGCTTGCATAGATGAAAGCATTAAGGAAGGAGAGCTTATTCAAGTGATTCTTAATGGCTTGTTGGATGCTCATGCTAACATTGTTCAAAGTATTGCTATTCAAAAGACTTTGCCAAGTTTGATGGATCTTCAAGAGATCTTGATCAATGAGGAATATAGGCTTCAAGCAAGAGGTGGATCTACATCGACACTTCAAGAGGATGCTATGTTCACAAAGGGCAAATTCAAGGGCAAAACCAAAAGCAAGTGGTCTAAAGGGCAAGATCAAGTGGATGCTTCTTCAAGTGGCAAAAATAAGGATAGATCAAAGCTCAAGTGCTTCTATTGTGGCATCAAAGGACACTTTGCAAGTGAGTGCTACAAGAAGAAGAGAGATCAAGGAGACAAGCAAGGTAATCTTACTCTTGATGAGGATGGTTTGGATGTGCAAGATGCAAATGATGATGCTTTTGTGATGTCTTCATGTATGCTTGCTAATGATGGAGATCTAGATCCTTGATGGATTGATAGTGGAGCAAGTTCACACATGACCTTTCACAAAGAGTACTTCACTTCTTTGTTGGCATATGGAGATGACAAGAGGGTGATCTACACGGCCAATGATGGCGAGTGTGCAATCAAAGGGATTGGCACAATTCCTATTTCTCTCTCTACAAATAGGAATGTTCATTTGGAGGATGTCTTGTTTATTCCATCTATTACCAAGAATTTGCTTAGTGTGAGTCAAATGCTAAGTAAGGGCCTCAAGGTGGAGTTTGATGGAGATGCTTGTTTGATCAAAAGGAAGGATGTCTTGAATGGAAAAGGTGAAAGGCAAGGGAAGTTGTTCAAACTTGATGCTTGTGTTATTGCTAACCAAGTAGGATGTGTTGCAAGGGAGCAAATTTCTATTCAAGAGGTTTGGCACAAAAGGATGGGACACCTCAACCTCAAGTCATTGGAGGTAATGGCAAGGAAGAAGGTTGTGATTGGTCTTCCAAGTTTCTTAAGTAATGACAAGCATGTTTGTGAGTCTTGTGCTTTGTCTAAGTCACATAGACTACCTTATACTAGATCTATTTCTAGATCTACAAAGCCTTTTCAACTTGTACATTCGGATATTCATGGATTTACTACAATTAGCAATAGTGGAGCTAAGATGTATGTAACATTCATTGATGATTTTAGTAGATTTTGTTGGATCTATCTACTAAAGAGCAAGGATGAAGTGTATGATGTCTTTGTCAAGTTCAAGAATGCAAGGGAGAACCAATTTTCCACAAAGATCAAGTGCTTGAGAGGTGACAATGGTGGTGAGTACATATTTAACAAGTTCAAGGCCTTTTGTGATGAGCATGGGATCAAGAGGGAGTATACAACATCAAGGACCCCACAACAAAATGGAGTGGCTGAAAGGAAGAATAGAACTTTATGTGAAAGTGCTAAAGCTATGAGGTTAAGTGCTAATCTTGACAAACCATTTTGGGATCAAGCTTTGTTGTGTGCCAATTTCTTGTGCAATAGGTGGCCGAGTGCTATTTTGGATGGAAGGACACCTTTTGAGATGCTATTCAAGAGGAGGCCGAGTGTCAACTTTCTAAGAACCTTTGGATGCACATGCTATGTCAACATTACTCTTGATGATAGGACCAAGGAGGATCCATCTTCAAGAAGAGGTATTTTTGTTGGATATAGTGAGGTGAGTAAAGCCTACAAGGTTTACATTCCTTCTACTAACAAAGTGATTGTTGGTAGAGATGTCATTTTTGATGAGGAAAACATTCCAAAGGTGTCTTCAAGCATGATTGATGGTAAAGTAGATGGATCTAACATTCTTGATGTTGATGAGAAGGATCCTACTTTGGATGGTGGTGATGATGGACCTTCATCAAGTCAAAAGCCAAGGAGAACATCAAGAGAAAGACAAGTACCTTCAAGGCTCACATATGATCAAAAGGGTAAGCAAGTAGTTTCTGGAAATTATGTTGCTTTCCTAACCTCTTTGGATGAGCCTACAAGTATAGATCAAGCAAGGAAAGAAGAGGAGTGGATCCAACCAATGGATCTTGAGTATTGATCTTTTATGAAGAGTGGAACATCTTTTGGAGGATCTTCTTGTGTACATGGAGCTATGCAAGTGGATGGATGTTATATTGCTGTAAAATCAAGTAATGGATCTGGAAAACAAATTTTGTTCAATGACTTTGATGGTCAAGTTGAAGATCAAGAGGTTGATCTCAAAGCGCTTCAACTAGTCAAAAGGGAAGTTGGCAATTTGGAGCTAGTCAAGAGCATCAAAGGAGAGGTAATTGGCAAAGGTGTTATGGATCTGTTTTTGCAGCATATTGAAGACTCAAGTAAGGTAAAAGGAGCAGCAAGGAAGTGTTGCTCAAGTTTACTTTACTTGTTCTATCTCATGTTTGAGCAATTTCATGTGGATGTGTGCAAATTGTCAAGATATGGTAAAACTAGCTACATTGGTGAGCATTGTTTTGATGTTGGATTTGTACTAGCATTCTTGGCTGATTTTGCTGATGAAAATGAAGCTATTGGAGGTTCATTATGTCACTCATCCATGGCTAAGTTCTCAAGTGTTGAGCTACTTGGTGCCAATACTTGGAGATTGTCAATTTTTGGTGAATTCATGGTCATTTTCTTGTGTCAAGTAGATCTTGAAGATGGACTAGTGCAAACTACTTGGTTTATGGAGTCATGTGGTGCTGGATTTGCATCATTAATGTACTCACCTACTCATGGATTTCCAAGGTTTGATGGTTTCTTGTGGCAAGATGAAGATGGAGGCTCATTCAAGGAGTATCATGGTGGATACAAGGCAACAAAGGACAAAGGAGGAGGAGACATGCAAGCAAAAGTTGATCACTCACATTTATTGTTTGTTTGCTGTATTTTTCCAGAGAGTTCAGAGTTGGAAGCATGGTGGAATCATCTCACTTACATTCTATTCGATTCTTCATGTTCTAGTCACATTTTTACATGTAAAATTGATGTAAGAAATAGTGAAGCATCCCAAGTGGACACCATTCTCTATATCAATTATGGTTGTTTCTATTTTGAACATTACATAATCATTGAAAGAAGGTCTATTCTTAGGAAGAAGATCATTCTTATGATGGATCAAAGTTCTATTGGCAAAAACTATGCTAGGAGCATTGGAAGCTAGGAAAGCGAGTTTTGAGGTACATCATTGGAACTCGAGATTTTGGCATATTGTATGAGGAATCATCACCTAATCTTTTTGGATTTTCAGATTTGGACTATGATAGAGATGTAATGGATAGGAAATCCATTAGTTCTTATTGTATTTTCATAGGTGATGGAGCTATATCATGGATGTCAAAGAAACAAGCCACTATCTCATTGTCATCTAGTGAGGCCGAGTACAAAGCTCTTACACATTGCACAAAGGAGATGGTATGGATCAAGAGGATGATCAAGGATCTTCACTTGCTGGATTTTTCAGAGAGCCCAATCATCTTTTGTGACAATCAATCAGCCCAAAGAATGGCATCCAATCCTATCTTTCATGCTAGGAGCAAGCATACTGAGATACAATATCATTTTGTGAGGGAGCGAGTTATTGCAAAGGAGGTGGAGCTTCAACATGTGTCTTCAAGGGAATGTGTAGCTGATATCTTCACCAAAGCATTGGGAAAAGACTTGTTCATGAAGCATAGGACTTCACTTGGAGTATTATCAAAGTCTATGCTAAAACTAGTTGAAGAGGGAGTGTGAAAGATTCAACTAGTTTCATCACATTTTGCAATATTTCCATAGTTGGCATATTGAGGCCAAAACTTGTTTTAGACTTAGAGGTTGACTTTTCAAAGTTCATTCGTCTATATTTCATTTGAATAAACAATTTTTGAAAGTGTGGGAAAGATAGAATGCGAGTTTGAGTAGATTCGATTTGAATAAGTTGGGTACATTGAATCTAGACCCAAAATTGGTAGGGTTAGCATTTTGGTGGGAAAGCCAAGTGGCCAAATAGGGTTTGGACCTGCTATAAAATGATGTAACTCATGGAGAGAGTCATCTTCTCTCTTCTCTATCTCATTTCATGCTTAGACATGGTTCTCTTGGGTTCTACTATCCATTGGTGCACTATCTTGGTGATTGCTAGCAATTCTATGTGTAGAATGATCTATATTTGCTATTTTTGGATCCACACGTGTGAAATACAGTAGCTTGCTGGTTTTGTACGGACAGCAACAGTACATAATCATTTCATTCAAGTTTGATCAAGTTCTATTAGTGTTTGCATCTCAAATTGTGTGTAGATGCTGATTTTTCTACATTGGTGAAATTGATAGTGTATTTCACTTTCTAACCAAAGATCATTCAAGTAGATTGGATCTTAAGGATCTGAAATCTTTCACACCCAATTCGTCCCATTGTCAACCTTTTTGAGGAGGCAGAATTTTATGCCAAATTTCATGGACATCAAGCACAATTAGCACTTCTTTGTATTTTTCATAGAGTGTAGGGCCTCTCATATAACATTAAGAATCTCCTGGACAAATTTTAGAGTCAAATGGTTACTGCTAGGCCCTAGCCCTAAGCACAAGCTCTATCCTAGCTCATGGTTTTGGACAACATAAATAGGGCTCTTACATTAACACATCCTTTTGAATATATATTTTTATCTCAAAATATAAACTATTAACCATAGATTAAGAACTTTACACAAAAGTACAACAAAAGGAAAAACTCAGATAAGAGAGTCTATCAACCTCTTTAAGTAAAGCAGGGGGAGATGATATAATCACCATTATGAAATTCTCTACAATTTCTATCTTAGCTTAGCCAAAACTTTAAGAGTGTGACAACTTTAAGTCTTTGAAATTAGTAATTAATAAAAGAGTCAACAAAAATAATCTCATTAAGCAACGAGTCAAGGTGATTGAATCTCTTGAAGCTAACATGAAATCGCACAATAAAGAGATTAGCAAGAGCTCTACAAAGAGGCAAGTGACAAGAAAAAAGAAAAGTTAAATTACATCTTCATCTAGAGTTTTGCATCTAGAGCAAACATGTGAAGTGTTCCTTTGTATTTTATACAGACAAGGAGTGTTGAAGAATTTTAAGATAGAAGATGTTTAATTTAGCAGGCCTGATCTTATAGGCACAGAGGAAACTAGCTTTCCACTCAAAGGGAGGATCAACAAAATTCTGTTGGGATTAAACAAGAAAAATCCATTTGGTGTTACAAACATCATGAGAGTAGAGAGTCTACTAGGATCACCATGAGAGAAGGCAAAAGAGAGGAAGTTTGCCTCTAAGGCAGTGAGACCAAGATCTTTTCTAAGGTGTCAACTTATCAACTAGTCTTGTGGTGGTATTGCTTGAAGAACACGACAGTAGCGAAATTATCATGGCATCTTCCTAGGATTACGCTTCCACTACCATTCAGGTATGGGCTTTTCTCAAAAGGTGGCATATTGGTACTTCAATTTTTTTGGAGAAGATTATAAGCATAACATTCCACTTACTTTCACCTTTTCTTCAAAATTATGTTTTCCTCATACTCTTTTTTACGCAAGAAGTTTCCAATCGTCTATTAAACTAACCCAATACTTTAAATCGTACTCGTCTCCGGCTTACGATACTCTTGTATTGCATGGATTTGCACAAGGGTTATTATAATCTCTGATAGTAGAATAACATGGATTTTCTCTAACATATTCATTGAGATTATACAATCCAGAGAACTTCTTATTCATTGTTTTGTATGACAGCTTAGTTAAATTTGTAATTTTCGTGTATGCCCTTTCAAGTATTACGCTAGTAATTAAACCAATATTCGAGCTTGAATATTCTTTGGAAAGCATGGATATGCTCAAAGGATTCGACACCGTTACACGACTCTTTGATGGGTCCTCGGGTTAGCATGGCATGGATTTGCCCTAACACCATTGTATGTGTGTCCTTGCTCAACCCATAATTCTTTTCGCAAAAGCAATTTATACATGTTTTAGCAAGCGTCCTTTTTGTTTATTTGACTTATATAAAAATTGATTTTTTGATATGGTCTAATGCTCATTACACTGATCAGCATGGCTTTTACCCCTTATGTAGTGAATTTACTAACCTTGTCCAAAGCTATGCCATCATGGGAAACTTGCCTACACTTGAAGACCTTCAAAGTGTGTCGATGGCCGAGGAGAGTAGGAAGGCTCATATCAAATCAAGGATGGAGAGGCTCTCCATCAATGATGATGATGACAAAGCCTTATTTTTCAAGAGCAAAGGCAAAGCAAAGATCAAGGGAGGAGCATTCAAAAAGGAGCAAGCAAAGGATGGAGATCAAGGAGGATCTACATCATCATCATCACAAGTCAAGGACAAATCAAAGATCAAGTGCTACTATTGTATCAAGATGGGGCACTATGCCTCGGAATGCTTCAAGAGGAAGCAAGATCAAAGGCAAGCAGGAAGAGAGTTATCATGAGGACTCACTCATGATGTCAATTTTTTCATCATCAAATGTCAAAGGTGAAGATCCTTGGTGGATAGATAGTGGGGCTAGCTCCCACATGTCGGGTAGAAGGGAGTAATTTTCTCAAATCACACCTTATGTAGGACCTATAAAGTCCATTTTTATAGCAAATGATCATGAATGTAAAGTTGAAGGTGTGGGATCCATTCCCTTATGCTTAGGATCCAAGAAGACTAAAATAGATGGTGTTCTCTTCATTCCTAGCATCACTAAGAATTTGCTTAGTGTTGGCCAACTTTTAAATCATGGTTTCATTGTGGAGTTTTCTACTAATGTCTGCAACATCAAGAAGAATGAGAAGACCGTAGCAAGAGGAAGAAGGTTTGGGAGGTTGTTTAAGCTCAATGCTTTTGTTGATCCTAACCAATTTGTGATAGTAGCCAAGGAGGACAAGATGACCACAAATGATTTGTGGCACAAGAGGCTTGGTCAAGATCAACACCAAGAGGCTTGGTCAAATGATTTGTGGCACAAGAGGCTTGGTCACATCAACACCAAGTCTATGGAAGTCATGTGCAAGGAGGATTTTTTTCTAGGCCTTCCAATATCCATGGAAAAGGAGGAAAAGGTTTGTGAAACATGTGCTTTGGCAGACTACTCATCGTCTTAAGTTGATTCATTTTGATGTACATTTTGCTAGCACAAAGAGCAATGGTATGTTGGAGAAAGAGGTGTGTGAGTGTGAGAAACAAAAATAGCTCTAAAAGAAACGAACATGAAAAGAAGCGAACTCGAAAAAAAAATGAACTCGAACGAAAAGTGTTCGTGCGCAGCGGAATGAGCTATCTTACTCTTTCCCTAAGCATGACTACGCCTACCAGACACGAACAAAAAATTAGTGATTGAAATCACATTCGGGCTGATTACGTAGCCAAACATTTAGCAACAAAACATCAGAAAAATAATTTGTCACGAACAACTAGACAAATTATTTGTCGCAAACAATTCGCGAAGAGCTAGACTGAGCTCGACTGATAATCAGTTGTGAAAGGCAAGACTAAATATTAGTCGCAAACAACTAGACTAATAATAATTCTCTAAGAACAAACTACCAGATTAAGCAATAAGAAAGTTAGACAGAATGTAGAAAAACATAGCAATATTGACACAAATCTGAACGCAGAACAAATAGAGCTGTTATCAGATTAAGTATAACAAAATATACGAGTCAATAATGATGTTCAGCACAAGACAATAGCAGACGAAACCGTGTGTTTTACAAAGCTAATCCAATCTGTGAAAGGAATAAACCTATTACTAACTATACAAAGAATTGATGCACAAAAGCATCTACTTCGTCTGTCTCTGATAAGCCTTTGACGCTATTATGCTTGTTGCTTGTTTCTCATTTAATTTCTCTCACATTCAGAATACACAAATGGTATTCAATATATATACATAATTTTACAGGTGTGCAGATGAAGAAAGTACAAAGTGGATGTGTTGTCTGTGGGAGATCGTGGGTGGCTGTTGTCGTTGTCAAATCTGTTTGCACAATTGCATGGGATGAGCATGAAAAAGACCGCTACGTCAGCCTTCGTTGAAATGAACGTTCGTGAAGATGCAAAAAATGCGACACTTTGACAAATGTCTCAAGATTTGATTACAGGGTGTCTTCGCTTTTCTATAAGGGCACCTTCAACATTTGTAGGGCAGTGTCATCTTTTTCGCCTGTCACAAATCACGTGTAAAAACACAGTGTCGTCTTTTTTGCCTATGAAAATTTACTTGTATTTATGCAGACAGTCGCGTTTTATTCGTCTGTCTTATTTTACATGTAAATATGCAGACTGTGCGACAACATGAGTAAAAATGCAGCAACATGAATGGAGACAGATCAACATAGAATTTAGGAGAGTAAAGGAGATAAATCCAACACCCCCCCTTAATCTGGATCCGTGAATGCCTTGATCTTCAGACTAAGCAATGCACAAAACTTGTTGTGTGCATTAATACTTCAAAATATATCTACAACCATGTCATGCATTCTGTAGTACGTTAAGCTCACCTCCTTGTTGAGAACCTTGCCCCTGATGTAGTGATATCTGATCTCAATGTGCTTATTCCTAGAATGAAATCTAGGGTTGGCCAATAAGGCAATAGCACTCTGATTATCACAGAATAAAATTGTGGGGCTGTACTGATACAAATTAATGTTTGACAGTAAATTTCTCAACCAAAACGCTTCTTTGATAGATTGAGAAGCAGCAATGTACTCTGCTTCTGTAGAAGAAAGAGCGATAGAGGTTCGCTTACGATTGTTCCATGAAATAGGACTGCCGTTGAAGAAAAATGTAAATCTAGATGTGGACTTACGATTGTCTAAATCTCCTCCCCAACTTACATCAGAATATCCACTGAGCTGATGAAGATTGTCGTTGCTGACTTCTCCATAGCAGATGCACTGGTCCATGGTAGATCGAATATACCTCATGACTCTTATGAGAGCCTTCCAATGGGTAATGCTAGGATTAGCCATATATTGGCTGAGTGAGCTTACTGCAAAAGAGATGTCTAGTCTTGTACAGACCATTGCGTACATAAGAGATCCAAGTATCGATCGATAAGGATACTCTCTCATCTGCTCCCCTTCCTACTTGGTCTGGGGACATTGGTCCTTTGACAAATGCAGGCCTGGATCCATCAGTGAGTGAGCTATCTTACAATTCATTAGATTGTATCTGTTAAGAACATTGTGAAGATACCTTTGTTGAGTGATATAGATCAGTCGTCTCGCTCTGTCTCTGTGAATTTGAATGCCCAAATAGAAGTAAGCTTCTCCTAGATCAGTCATGTCGAACTTTGAAAACAACATCTGCTTAGAATCCTTGACCAAATTGGTATTGTTGCTGAAAAGCAACGTATCATCCACGTATAAGGCGATGATAATGAAGGATTGCTGCACTGACTTGGAATAGACGTTGCAATCAGCAGTGCTTGGTTGGAAACCTTGTTCGATGAGGAATGTGTTGATCCTCTGAAACCAAGCTCTGGCAGACTGTTTCAAGCCGTAGAGTGCTTTATGGAGTCTATAGACATGATTCTTCATACCTTTCAGAACGTATCCTTCGGGCTGGACCATGTAGATGTCTTTTTGTATAACTCCATTTAGATAAGTTGTTTGTACATCAAGTTGATGTACTTCGAGGTCGACAACTGCAACATAAGATGGGAGGGCTCGGATCGACGAATGCTTGACTACTGGACTAAAAGTCTCACTATAGTCAATGTTGGGGATCTGAGTGAATCCTCGTGCTATCAGTCTTGCCTATCTTTGATTAATTGCTTCATTGACATTGTACTTGATCTTGAAGATCCATTTGCAATCAATGATATTGCAGCCAATAGGAGCTTCGACTAGTGACCATGTCTGGTTCTTGATGAGAGAGGAATGCTCTCTGTCCATAGCTTCTCTCTAGAGATCAGAGTCTAGTTGGCCAAGTGCCTCTTCGATTGTTGTCGGTTCCTGTATCGAGAGACATGCAGACTTAAGAGTATACCTTGTGGGATGTGTGCACACTTAGCTTGATCTTCTTGGAGGATTCGACTGATGAACCACTCCTGGGACTTGTTGCTGGGTAGCAGCAACGTCTTCGTCTAATTCACTATCAAATAGTGGGTCGAAAATGGACACGCCTGAGCCAGAAGCTTGGATTGTCATGTCAATGGCAGGTGATGAAGATTCTCCTGGAGCAATATCGTTGCCTTTGATGTCGACAAACTGATTCTCGATAAAGAATATATCTCGACTATACAAGATTTGTTGGGTATCAGGATCATACAACTTGTATGTGTTATCAAATGAAGTATATCCAATTAGGATGGTCTTGAGACCTTGGAAGTCCAATTTCTTCCTTGTGTCTTTTGGGATCTATGCGTACGTAGGCAACGCATCCAAACACTCTTAGGTTCTTCACAGAAGGCTTAGAGCCTGTCCACACCTCGTGGGGTGTCTTGTCTGAGAGGGCCTTGGTCGAACGTCATACAATTCTTTAGCCATTAGTATAGTTTTCATCTTAAATTTCCACAAATGGTAATCGGCTCCATCAAGTTTGTCCATGATAGGACTGGCTTCCTCTTGGAAATCCATGTAGAAGATTAGTCTAGGTGATAGGAAAAACTATCAGTGACCTAAATATGAAAATCTAGTACTAAATTACAGAACAAGAAGACAATTACTCTATCGGCTAGTAGAGTCTTGTTACCGTGGAAGCTTATCAAGCTACGAAAAATAGCTCTGATACCATGTTGGAGAAAGAGGGTGTGTGAGTGTGAGAAACGAAAATAGCTCTAAAAGAAACGAACACAAAAAGAAGCGAACTCGAAGCTCGAAAAAGAAACAAACTCGAACGAAAAGTGTTCGTGCGCATCGGAATGAGCTATCTTACTCTTTACCTAAGCATGACTATGCCTATCAGACACGAACAATGATTGAAATCATGTTCGAGCTGATTACGTAGCCAAACATTAAGCAACAAAACATCAAAAAGATAATTTGTTGCGAACAGCTAGACAAACTATTTGTCACGAACAATTCACGAAGAGCTAGACTGATAATCAGTCACGAAAGACAAGACTAAATATTAGTCGCGAACAGCTAGACTAATAATAATTCGCTAAGAACAGACTACCAGATTAAGCAATAATAGAGTCAGACAGAATGTAGAAAAGCATAGCAATATTGACACAAATCTGAATGCAGAATAAACAGAGCTGTTATCAGATTAAATATAGCAAAATATACGAGTCAATAATGTTGTTGAGCACAAGACAATAGCGGACGAAACCACGTGCTCTATAAAGCTAATCCAATCTGTGAAAGGAATAAACCTATTACTAACAATACAAAGAATTGATGCGCAAAAGCATCTACTTTGTCTATCTCTGATAAGCTTCTGACGCTATTATGCTTGTTGCTTGTTTCTCACTTAATTTCTCTCACATTCAGAATATGCAAATGGTATTGAATATGGTGTGCAGATGAAGAAAGTACAAAGTGGATGTGCTGTCTGTGGGAGATCGTGGGTGGCTGCTGTCGTTGTCAAATCTGTTTGCACAGTTGCATGGGATGAGCGTGAAAAAGGCCGCGACCTCAGCCTTCGCTGAAATGAACGTTGGTGAAGATGCGAAAATGCGACACTCTGAGAAATGCCTCAGGATTTGATTTGCAAGGTGCCTTCGCTTTTCTATAAGGGCACCTTCAACATTTGTAGGGCAGTGTCGTCTTTTTCACCTGTCACAAATCACGTGTAAAAACACAATGTCATCTTTTTCGCCTTTTCGCCTGTGGAAATTTACTTGTATTTATGTAGACAGTCGTGTTTTATTCGTCTGTCTTATTTTACATGTAAATATGCAGACTGTGCGACAACATGAGTAAAAATGCAACAACATGAACGAGGGCAGATTAACATAGGATTTAGAAGAGTAAAGGAGATAAATCAACATGGTACAGCCACAATGTTTGTAATCTTGAATGATGAATCCTCTAAGAATCATATTGGCAAAGATACGGTTGAGATCAAGGAGGAGATTGATCAAGAGGACTAGCAAAATCCGAGAGCTTCAACTATTCCAAGGAGAGCCACAAGAGCAAAGATGGAGCTATCAATGTTCATTTTTGTGGACAAGAAAAGGAAAGTTGGAAAGGAAGATACATTTTTTACTTCATATGCTGAGTTTTGTAATGAAGTCCCTTTGAATTCTAAAGTATGGAATGAAAGGTGATTGTCATATCTACTTACTCTTGAGTGTGCTAGAAGTAAACATGACATTTTCTTTCATAAGTTGAAAGACTTTGACTTCATTTCAAAGAGGCATATTGTGAACCTTGTATGAGAGTAAGTGAATCATCCTTGAAGGACATTTATATCCATACAAGAGCATTTGGCCTCATCATATTGAGAATGAGAACATTCAAGTTTGGAGACTTGAAAACAAAGTCCTTGAGAGTGAAGAAGATCATGGTTTGGATCCATGTTTTCATCATCAACACCAAGAGGGAGTGAGCGTGATGAAGAAAAAAGACATCAAGGAGGAATCCGAGAAGGAGCACTTGTCTCAAGGCAAAAGAGACCTGAATCTACATCAATATGAAGGTTTGGGTAAAGAGAAAGGAGCAGCAAGGAAGTTTATCCATATTTCCCTTTACTCATCTTATTTTGTGTTTGATAAAAAACATGTCATGTATTTGACAAAGTCCTTTGATGATGCTAGTATGAACATTGTTTTTCATCCTATATCTTATGATGATGAAATAGTGATCATTACTACTTTGATTGGAGTTTCAAATATGTATTCTTAGGCCTCATCTTGTGATCCATTCACTCTTGAATTTCCAAGGAATGAAGACCTTCATTGGAAGAATGCCAAGTTGGAGTTCATTGTTTTGGTGGATAAAGTCAAGATGGTGATACCTCAAGCTTTGGTTGTATGTGCTTCATACAAAAGTTGGATCTTATGGAAAGCTGCTATTTTTCATGTTTATTTTGAGGAGAAGACTCACATTTTGCAGCCCAAGGTTATCATTCAACAACCTACCAAAGACAAAGCTTGTATCTTGAAGACAACCTTTATGGAGCTCTCACTATATTTGACAACTTGGAGCTCAAATTATCTTCTTATTGTAATGAGTGATCATACTCACTACATACATCAAGAACCTGTAAATTATGTTGTTATGCATGTAATTATTATTGATCCAGGATAGTCTCACCAAGCTAAATTGTGAGGAGTGTTGAAATTTCACAATTCTAGCTTGACCAATTTTGGTCACATGCATTGTAATTGGCAAGATGGCCATGTAAATAGATGCCACACGTGCCAAATAGCATAGGATGCTTTCCCAAGACTTCATTCCTCATACTACATTGTGATAGCATCTTTGAAATGAGGCCAAAGTGTGCTTAGATAAACTAGAGAAATTCTGGGAGCTAAAAATAGCATGTTTCACATTATTTTTGGATCTTGAGATCTTGACCCCATATTAGGGTGGATCCAATGACCTATTCGGTTAGATGTTAGGGTTAGGTTATGATAAGTACAGAGATGCCCTAAAACGTTCAGATCCAAGCTTGAAATATATAAATGTATGATGGGATTTCCATCCAAATATGAAAAAAAATCGAGTTTTTCCACTTCTATCAACATTGTCTTTTGGTGACGAGTTCTAGCTATTGGATGTGAGTGATTTTATGCATTAATTACTTGCTTTGGAAGGTACTGAAGTTGTTTATAGGTCTGAGAAGCTTGCCGCACTTTACTTTAGTGTATTTGATCAAATCTATGTGCCTATTGTGTAGTTAAATGCCAAATTAGCTAGTTTTGGGAACTAGTGTTGATTCTAGCTCATAGTTTGGATCTAGATCTTTGATTTGTGCATTTTTCATCACTTTTAGGATTGATTGGGATTGAATTTGCTGTAAAATTTTGTCAATCACAAAGAAAACAACACTTTTTTTTGTTTGATTTGCCATTCACTAGGTTGCAATACAACTTCCTAACATGGATTTTGCATGGGGAGTACTGATGTCTTGAAAACAAGAATATTGATTATTTTCAAGAGTTGGTCATTGATAGCAATCATTGATTGGGGACCTTGTTCCTGGCACCAACATTGTAAGTTTCAAATGCATGAAACAATACTACATTTACATTTGGTATAAGATCCCCAACGAACTTATCATTTTTTTATGGGAGTTTTCTATTCAACATTATGATTGGGACGACTTAGACAAGCAATCAATGGGGTTATAGAGTATAAGTTTTCTAATAGATACATAAGCCTCATAAGTTTTTTTGGTCGTTGAATTTGACAAGATGATTGGAAGGTGGTAAGGAAAGGTATGGGAGAAATTTGACCTTACACAAATACCACAATAATTTGAAGTTGTTCCTCCCTCTTACTCAAGTGTGACCTTTCAGCTTTTGCATTAGTGTTTGAGTCTACGCACCTTTGTGATTCCACTAAGGAACATTCCTATTTCAATACTTGGAATGGCCTAGAACCTTGCCAATGCATTGCAACATTCACTTACATTCTAAAACGTTTGGAGAACTGCCTCAATTGAAAGTGGACCACATAAAATTGAGTGAACTAGACCAAGCAACTACAAAGGACTGATTATACTTTCATGAAGATGCATCTATCAATTCAAGAATAAGTGTTCCAATTGCATCTCAATTTATTACCTTATGAAACATAGCTTGATGTGTAGCTCAAAGATATCGCCATAAGAGATATGAGATAAGAGTCCTTGTTCACCTGGAAGTTGGGACTGTTTTCCGTAAAAATTTGATAAAGTATGCACTCAGATTATACAAGGACTATTGTAGGCTTCTGAAACTCCTATAACATTTGCTAGATCTTATACCCACAATTGCCCAAATATGAGCTTAAACATAATCTGGGTGCATTTTAGGATTACTTTATGGAAGAAAGAACAGTTCACAAACAAAGACTTATGCAGCTCATCATTGGACTGCCTATAGCTTGCTAATGCTATTCCTTGAAAATCATGATACACTATTAGCTTTTTGGGCGTTAGATAGTCATTGGCATTCAAAACTCATGTTATTGCAAGGGGATGTAGTAAGCCAATTGAAGGAGTATGATAACTCTAAAATCACATTCGCATTGATCGAGGTAGTGCTTCTTATAGGTAAGCTTGCCAGTATTAGTATCCTCTGATTGCAGCCTAATTATCTCCTCATACTCTCCATTTTTTTAAATTTAATCCCCACAGGATGATAGGCAATATTGAGTCCATAGTTGCCCTTTCCGGAATGGAACGCGTTCCGCTCCAGAACTTGACCAAAAAGAATTTGAAAAAATTAGGTATTTTTTTAAACAGCGATAGATGCCATCTTTCTTCTTCGATCTTCTATCCCACTGTTGAGTGATTTCATCTCGATTACTGTGCACCGTTTGTCGGTTTGAGCTTGGCATGTGTCCGAGTAGCCAACTGATTTGCAAATTGCAGCTGCCTTGATTCTATCTCAGCCGAAGAAATGGACTGACTGGATGAACGAACCACCCACTGTTGAGCAAATATTTCATTCTTAGCTCCCAGGTCAGTGAGATCTCTGTAGTTTCAGCAGAGTACATTTTGAGCCAGGCATTCGATCCAGCATCAACTCACAGATCAAGAAGCAATCTGATTATAATCTATTGCTGATCTAACAAGGCAAAAAACAGCGATAGACAGCATCCAGTGGTAGATGGTTCGTATGCAGGGGCCGGACCTGTTTTTTATATATTTAGAAAAAAAAACGTTCCGTACGGTATGTTCCGGCCCCAAAGGGTCGGAATGGGTTTCTAAGTTGTCATTTACTTGAATTAAATATCATTGCAATCATTACTATGCTTAAATAGGATATTGTCTAGTTCTAAGTGTCAAAAAGAGCTATTTTTGAGACAGCCGTCAAAATAAATTGACTTCAATAAAATTCAAAGAGGTTTTACAAAATAAATTTAGAAAGCCTTTCATCTTAAGTCACTTTGTAATTATACATATCATTTTGCAAGCCTGCAAGGGTGCAGACCAAATTTCAAACGGGCCTAACACAACTCCAGTCTCAAGAGAATCCAAAAAGTTTTAGGATATAATGTCACAGCACGTACTTTGAATGTGATATGGTTTCATTCTTCTTGCAATTCGATATGATGATCATCATTTTTCTCATAAATTAAATTTTTTGGAACCTATTCATCCTAAGATAGGGCTTGTGTGGATCGAGGCTCAGTTTAAGCTTCAACCAAAACACATAGGTATAGTTGCAGCGAATTGCGATTCGCTGGGTCTGCGATTCGCGGGTTGCGATTCTGCGAATCTCGATTTGTGACCCAGAATCGCAAAAAAAAAAAAAAATTTTTTTTTTTTAGAAAAATAGCTTATTGTTGAATTTTTTTTTAGGGGATCAATGGTCAAACCAGCGTTTTGCCTCTCAGAAGTGCAGTAGATGAGGCACAAACAGATCTTATTTTCAGTAGCTATCCGGTTGTCATTTGCTCTGGTTTTCAGTAAATGTTAATGCTACAGTTTGGACTATCAACTGTATGGATGATGATCACTTTTGCAATTGGTTCACTGGAGATGTGAGTGCAATGTACATACAGTTGGGGGCATAAATATTGGGCCCTTCTTGGCGCGCATTTGGACCCCATTTTTATCTAAAGGGGGGCGGTGGCATTTTTATCTACAATGTCTATATAGCAAGAAGCTCTAGGGGGTTCGGGGGACAGTAGCCCCCCGGGAAACGGGGGGTTTGGGGGGCGGTAGCCCCCCGAGAAACAGGGGGTCCGGGGGGCGGTAGCCCCCCGGTGGGGGGTTTGGGCGACAACGCCCCCCAACGGCGGGCTGTCGGTAGACCCCGGCCCCGACGGTAAGGCCTCTTCATGATTTGGCCTTCCAACTCCCCGAGTGAAAACACACTTTTTGGTGTTTCGCACCCGAAACAGTCGGCAAACTACACAATCATAATCCCCTCGATCAGAGCTTTCATCCGATACCCATATTGCCTAAAAAAATTTCAAAAAAAAAAAAAAAAATCGATTTTACGCGATTCTGGGAAAATCCCGAATCGCGAATCGGAATCGCGATTCTGATCGCGATTCTGAATCGCGATTTGGGAATCGCGCTGCAACTATGGTACATACAGATAATTATGCTTCTGGAGATTTATTTATGATTAGCTATTCAAATTCAAAGCTGAAGTGAGGCATGTCCAGAAACATGCAAATAGCTTTGTGCATGCATTCAAAAATAAGGCTAATGTTTGTATCACAACCATATTTCCATAGCATACAGGTACTTACTCCTAGGAAGCCATACAAGATTTAAAAATTTATATAACCATAAAAAAATCTGTTAGATTATTTTTTTAGTTCCGTGCATAATGAAATGCACACCCTAAAAATGTAAAAGATGGGTATAGGTGCTCAGAATCAAATAAAACAGATTACAAATGTGCAAATAACTTGGAATGTGCAAAGCCTGGTGTAAACACCTAAAATAGCATATTCTTTTGACAAAAGGGCATCGAAGAACAATAGTTGATCACAAGGACCCCACAAAATTAAAGAATGCTATATAAATTTTCATATTGGACTTGACAAGAATACTGGACACTTCCAAGCATTTCCTTATTGTATACATTCCTGTTTCTCTATCTTTGAAGATGCTAGCTTCTGTCTGCAAGAGAACAGATAATCAATGGTTGAAAGTTCATGATCATACAGACACATTTAAGTGTGCAGTTAGAAACGTGCTCACCCAAGCAATTGATAATAAGACACTTGTACTGAGCCTCCCATTGAAAGCCAGAATAGAAAGTATCCCTGATATACAAAGGTATGCTGATAACAAAGCAAGAATTCCTAAACCCCATATGACAAGTACTTAAACCCTAAACCCTTAACACAAAACCCTTTATCCGTAACTCTAAAAACCAAACCAAGACCATATAAAATATCATTGATCTGAGGGCCGAGATACCCGTTGGGCCCCTAATCTCATTGGCGTGGTCCTACCCCGGCCTCTACCAGATCCCATTCGGCCTGAGTTAGCAGCCGACTCCGATGTATTTCCAAGAACAGATTCTATTGAGACGTGTTGGGCTTGTCTCACTCTGGGACCATTTAAGCCTCTAGCTGGCACAGAACTACCTGAGTTACTCAAGGGTCGAACTGAACTCAACGGAGCAGGTGCTGCAATGTCAGCCCATGGATCGTCATCTCTTGCTTGTTTTACAGTGGAGCTTCTTCTTGCATTGGTTGCATCCACGTCGGACCCACCTTCAGCCAAACAAACAAGCAAGTCAGCCAATATTGAGAATCACACTAGCTTTTACAAATAACAGATTGTAATCAGCCCATATGTGGTGTCCTGGTATAGCGTGCTAGGGTTAGACTTCCCCACCAATGTTCAATTCCCTGCCCACACATGAGCGGATGGATACCTGGGCCAATGGTCTACTTAAGATTAGAAATGAAGCAACCGTCTGTTTCAAATTCCTTACCAGTAATAGATGAACTTGACAAAACTTGTGCCTTTGTGGTGCTTATAGGTCTTTGCTGAGCAGCATGTATCCTTGCAAGAGATGGAGGTGGCACAGGCTCTGCTATTAGACCCATATCATCCCAGCCATCCTTGTCATCGTCTTCAGCTGAATTTCCATTTTCCAGTTCACCCCATCCATCACTTACATTTTGAATAGCAGCAGGCTCATTAGGCTGGTTAGAGACCACTGAATTGCTTGAAATATTTGAGTCACCTGAGATACATGATGCTTGCAATAAGACCAAATATCCAGGATCTCAGTTCAGAAATGTTATTCACGATTTCCCAGACAATCTTATGAAATGAGAAGCTGAAAATAAATACAAAGCATACATATATACAGACACAAAAAACCTACGTCCGCAGCAATTAGAAAAACAAAGCATCTCAGTTGCATATTTGACAAATTATGAGTGCTTCTAAAAAAATTCAGAATCGCCTTGCAGCACACAAAAGACATGTGAAAAAAGGATATGAAGAGTAATATTTGGGAACTAAAAGTGTCCAGAGTCGAAACATTGTATCAAAGCAAAGAAGAAAATTCAGATCCATGACTTCACTCGGGTTACGTTGCAGTCATAAAAAATTACCGCGTGTTCAATCATGCTTATGCTGGACAAATTATTCAGCACCAATGCTAAAGCTTTCTCATTCTGAAGTGGCAATTTCAAGAGTCTCCAGGGCTATTAGGGTCTAGTTTAGTACCATCGTGTAGCAATGTAAGATAGTGATTCTTGGAGTTTTAGTAATGTTTGTCCAAGTTAATATCAGAGTCTGGAAGAGCACAGCTAGAGGAAAGGTTCCTGAAGTGTTAAATTTACAAGGTTAAAATGATTACAGTATATTACATTCTAGAGCGAGTGTGTTTTCTGTGCAGCCATGACATTTCTGCTTCCAAGTCAATAGAAAACTCTTGATGTGTACATAACTAGGTGATGATTTCTGAATGCCATAGTTCTCAGTTCACTAACATAGGTGCAATTGTTTGTGGTATTTGGCCTCATATTATCTTGCGCCTGCTGAAATAATCACATACATTTACACAGTAATTGATCCTAAACATGTTAATAGTTCAGAGAGAATTCTCTCGGGTCTCAAGGCATGGATCACTTCAAGAAAAGTAGAACAATTTCATTATGAGTTACTCATCTTCTTACTTTTCAAAAACAACTGCCCTGCCATCATGATGTTGTTCGGGTTGCCAAATCCTATTATCTGTCTGTCCTGACTATCATTGGTTTGGTAGGATCAGTGATTTGCAATCTTGAAGCAAAGACCGTTAGAGAATTCAAGAGTTCAAAAATAGCTATCTAATTCCTCATTCTTCTAGATAGGCTTACTAGGCCTGCTATTTCCACTGAATGATCCCTACAATTCGAGGATATCACCACTTTAGTTTAATCCACAATGAACTTTTCAAGCGACTTTTACTGCCAATATCGGACTTGACTTACCTGCCTTTATCTTATACATATGATTGTTGATATGGCTTACAACAGTTAAAGCAGTCTTGCTCAAGAAACTCGTTTTTGGTTCCTTAAGTGGAGAGCTTCTCATCTGAATTTCATTGAAACAGTCCCAAGATGCTCATGATGCTCTTACAGAGATTCCGTAGACAAACAGATTGCCTCTATCACCACTAGTCTATTCCGATTTCACAATCCTCAAATCTACTCCCCATACTTTTTAAATAACAAATTTATTCCAATCTTAATGTCTCGGAGTGCTCAAAAATCTATATCGCATACCAAAAGAAGACGAAGAGTCACTGTTATGGTCTCTGGTGGTTGCCACGTTGCTAACCATTGTTGAAGCAGTGTGATCTGCTCCTTTTGTCTTCAGTGTGAAGGAGCTTACAGCCCACCTGTAATGGATAAGTCTCGAGCTTTAAGGCATGAAGTATTATATACTGTATTCAATAACAAACATAAGATCTGTAAATCAGCGTACATTCGAAGGCCAAATTCTCACAACATGATGGTACGGGAATGACGGCTCTTCTAAAATCTGGAGAGAGAGAGAGAGAGAGAGAGAGAGAGAGAGAGAGAGAGAGAGAGAGATTTTCGACATGCTTTTCATGGTAGCAAGGAAACGATTACCCAAGCAAGCTTGAGCTATTTGTTGTTGCAGTGAGTCCTACACTAGTGTCCACTGTTTCACCTACATCAACCTTTCCAATGTCCAAAGAACAATACCCATGGATTAGATAGACCAGAGATTGTAAGATATTTAAACATACACTGCAGGCTACCACTAAATCAAAATAGTCAAATATCAGATAAAAATATAGATTGCATATTAGGTGCATGCCACAACATACGGATACAAAATTTTTTAGTAATATCACGAGCCGACAATATCATGAAAATCACCAGTTTAACGAATGGGTCTCATACACATAGCATTCTAAAGCAAACTAATATTAGATGAGCGAATTTGAAGCTAACATAGAGTATGAATTGAAATAATGCTGGACCTTCAGTTAAATCAAGAAAGGAGGCATTTTTTCAGAAGGCCTTGGACACGTTGATCGAGGAGTAGACCAAAGACAACTAGAAAAGAATTTTAGACAACAATTCAACCGAGTCAGCTACTCACTGATTTGATACATAAGCATCAAAAAACATTTTCTTTCCTAAGGCTTGTGGTTCAATATCTGGGTGATCACCTCTCACAAGTATAGCGACCAGAAAATTCAAAATAAAAAATATTCAAATCGATATGATCAGATTCCAAAATATTCAAATCAGGTGATTTTTTCTTTAATAAAATAAAGTTTCTAAATTTTTTCAGAAAAAAGTCATTTTTTATAAGGTTCTAGAAATTCAGGATGTTAGAAACTTAAAAGTGAAATGGGAGATGAGCGACACAGTGACTGGTACCCATAGAATTAATGAACCGTGTACGGTTCACCACGGTTCTGAGAACCGTACAGTTCTCAAATTTTTTTAGGATGAACCGTGGTGAACCGTACTAATTAATTGATTAATTAATTAATTATTATTTTTTGTTCCTACCCCCAAAAACAGCCTAAAAATATGCAAAAAAAAAGGCCAAAAAAAGTCTGTGAAATCTGTGAAATCTGTGTCTGTGAAATCTGGTCTGTGAAATCTATGTCTGTGAAATCTGTGTCTGTGAATGTGAAATGAATCTGTGAAATGAGAAATCTGTGTCTGTGAAATCTGTCAAACTATTTAAATCTGTCCAAATAGTGAAATGTGAAATCTGTGTCTGTGAAATCTGTATCTGTGCAGAGTGAAATGAATCTGTGAAATGAGAAATCTGAGGACCAATTGGTAATTAATTAATTAATTAATTAACTAGATATAAGGAACCGTACCACGGTTCATGAACCGTGGTACGGTTCACCCCACGGTTCCCAGGACCCACAGTTCTGAGAACCGTGGGTTCTATGCTGGTACCCTAACCCAGTGAAGAATGCTTGTAACCTACAAAGGCTATGATACACAATTGTTTAGCTATCACCTTCACCATGCCAAAATTTTGACACCTGGTGACATTTGGGAACCAGTTTCTCAAAAAACAAAAAAAAGGTTCGAACCTTTTTTTGTTTTTTCCAAAAAACAGATTTGTATCTAAAATCAATTTGAACCAAGATTCTTTCTGACTATCTCTATAAGATAATTTCTTAACTGCAACTTCATAGAAATGATTTTCAATACACAGATTACCTCATTTCCTCATGATAAATTAATTCATGGGATTAAACAAGAGGAAATTCTTCTCAACCAAAGTACACAGTCATTAAGGTTTGCCTTGCCTTATTATGACATATTCCAGCACCATGCCTACCATGAGACCTTGGATGAGTTCGTTCTAAAGCAAGTTGGATCCTGACACCATTTTGATGCGATGCTCCCTTTATATTCTTTGAACACATGAATAACAATCTAAGGTGAAATGGTCTCCAGTACAAGACAAGAGAAGAACGAGTACAATGAAACAATGTCTTTCACGCGATACTCACAACAGCAAAAAGTTGTTACTTCCTCAAAGTTTGACAGCAAATAAACGTCAATGGTCTTAGATCTTACCTTGGATTGGTGTTGCTTAACAAGCTTCAAAAACAATTCTGATGCCTGAAATGCTTTGGTCCTTACATCCCTGAAAACATAATAACCGCCTTTCTCAGATCCCAGCAGCCTACAGTGAATACACATTCTAAGACGAATGAACAGCTAAGAAACTTATATGTGCGTCCTACCGCAGAAAGAAGAGCTATTTCAAGGGTTGCTAATTGTAGATTTAGGTCGATATCAAGTCCACAGTTTATCACAATACATTATACAAACAGATTCATATAACTGGCTAACTACTCATTCAACAGTGAAGCTAGCCAGAAGCTCTGTAATTGTGGACAGAAACAAAACTTAGTTCATAATATCTCCTATTTGAATATCTAAACACTTGCAGTGTTTCAAAAGCTCTTCCGCATGGGGAAAGTGTACGGCTAAACGCTAGACCCTAAACTGAAAACTCTAAACCCTAGAGTTTACAACCAGCACAACAAGGTAAGCCTGTCATGGGGACCTTAAGTAGCAATACTTGCAACTCACAGACATGTACGAAAAATGTAGCTCTCCTAAATCTTTTTTGCTCCTTGCAAGCTGATTCTTGTTGCAACAGTTACACTCATTCTTGTTCCTCAGCAATGTCTACATGCTCATTTTCTTTGCCAGCGATTTTAATAACCTAAGAGCCTAATTGTACCCTGGCTCCATTTTGGAGCTGTCTCGGTTTACCCTCTGCTATGCAAGTATAGGTTTTGTCTCATAGTACAGTCCGCCATGCAAAGGTTTATCTGTAATATTATGCCACTAGAAAATGCTGTGTAGGTTGATACCACGAATAGTGCATTTATCACAAATTTCTGAGGTATTGGAGCAGAGAAATCAATAATTTTGCTGTTTGGAAGTTCAGCATATTTCAGATAATGGTAACGTAAAGGTTTTAATCCAAGAGAATGCAGCGTCACCACTCATAGACTAAAGCCAAATGATTTTACACTCAAGGCTATGCCAACAGACTCCAGGCGATATCCTCAATAATTATGGCCAATTATGCACAATACTTTGGCTCTAGATCCCTGCCTTATTATTTTGCAATAAGAGCTTATGCTCTGGGCACTCTAAACTCTATTTGGCATGACAAGGCATTTGGTCATGTGTTAAGGCTATAACTGAACCTCTGGCCACAATATAAATAGACCTGGGAACCTCAGTAGCTCAGTTATCAGTTAGCTCTGCTTAGATAACCTTGTTATCATACACTCTTGTGAAAATCATTCAGTTTCTCATTAATTATGACTGTCTCTCTGGCCATAAATCATAGAAAGGAGGGGGTTAGACAATATAAATAGACCTGGGAACCTCAGTAGCTCATTTCAGCATCAGTTAGCTTTGCTTAGATAAGCTTTGCCAAGAATTTTGAGTTTAAGGGAAAAAACCCTAATTCTAATTTTTGATCTTGTTTCTATATAGTGGTCAGATTTCCAATTTTATGAGATTTCTAGATTCTTTTTTCTACCATGGATAGGCGAGAAATTTTCATTCAAATGAGTTGCAAACAGTAAGGTGCCAGAAAATTCACATTTTGCTAATTATGCCAATGTTGTGACCTTTGTACTTTGTTATAGGCCTTTCTAGAAATATTGATGTGATTGTGTTTCCTACAGTAGGACACTTTTATTGCACTTTACATACCTTGAGAAGCAGAGTCACTGAGATGTCAAGTTTTTTGGCACTGACCTTTTTCAACTTATTTGTGAAATAGTTGAGAGTATGGATCTTTTGTTCTTCCTATACTATGGCGTTTATATTGCACTTTGCACCTCCTATTTTTGGTATTAACTGTGCACTTTCTAATTTTCCAAGTAATAATAATTATTGATATTTTTTTTTTTTCGTATCATATTGGAACCGTTTTAAATCATTGTCCTTCCTAAAGTATCTGATTTCCAATGCACTTTACACAATATAATTTATAGATGAGATCCCTAGAACACATACTGTAGAAGAGAGGGAGATCAAAGTTTCAATTCTTAAGGCTTTTGTCATTTTCTTGTTTTCACAATTGTGTATATCATTGTTATGAACTATGTCCAACAGATCCTTTCTGTAGGTTGGTGTATTGTCCTTTTGACAGCTTTTTTTGAATCTCATAGCATACATTCTAGAAATATGGCTTGTGAGAGAAACACTACTTACAATTCTGTACAACCCTACAACTGCTATTTGTACACCTAAACCTTGGATGAGCTCCCTTCCTATTGCCTGTTTAGGCATGTTCCTACATATCATCTTCCTTCCCCTAAAATCGAGAGAGACAGAGTTTTTGATGAGCGAGTTATTGAGAGATAAAGGTGGGAGGCTAAGACTAGCACTGGAGAGACAAAGAGCTTGTAATGACAGTGTTGAGAGAGGTACCCATATAAGGCTGAGAAACTTGCACTTGAGCAACAACCATGACTCTGATAATGAGAGACATAAACAAGACGTGTGTTAAAGATTTGCAAATGAGCGTCAAAGACTTGCATAAGATTTGACACACTTGCCTTTAATAAAATCATATGCAGGTGCGTCTAGGGTAGAGACAGGTGGGCTCAAGCTATTATTGATGAGCTATCTAAGATTCCAGCAGGATTGAGGTACATATTGTTCCTGTTACCATTGTTTCAGGTGTTATAGATGGCCCATTAGATCAGCTTACGAGATGCACGAAGAGCAATGATATGAGGGATCAGATACAGCCACAATATCAGGATGTCGAGCCACATGAGGTACATGCACATGTTTTTAATACGCATGATGTCTGGGGTAGAAAATTTGGCTTCTTTGTTTTGCAATCAGCCCCGAAGTCTGCATAATTGACAGATGAATGCCATGAGATATCTGTATTTCCAGATAGAGTGTAGAATCTTAAAGAGGCATCATTGGACCAAGATTATGTGGCATGGTATATCTAGATAAGCCACAAACACAAGTACAATCATTGATTCATTTGACTAATCTTTTGATTCCTACTGTTCAGGTAAAGGTCCATGTTCCTCCACTGGCATTGATACATGACAACGTTTGCTAATTCTGCAACAATTCTCAAGCAATATGATAACTCTACCCACACCTATTCTGCAACACATGATTTGGGCTACTACAGATCCTTTTGTATTGACAGGTCTAGTTTTATGATGATTCAGCATGCAGGGCTGGAATGGTTGCATTAGGCATGACCTTCTGTTTGACTTGTAGAGCACATTTTGTTCCCATGCAATCACATTCCCTTGAGATACATGTGTTGTTTTGGTCATAACAACAAAGCACTCTTCTGGCACAGGAGAGTCAGCAACCACTTTATATGAAATGTTTAGATCATCATTTCTGTTGGGTGCTCCAAGTTTTTAAAATCAGATCATTGCCTTTGAAAGAAAGGCTCAACTTCGTTTTGTCTCTACTTTTCTCTACAGTGATTGGATTGAGACTGACTGAATTTTTGAATTCTCTCATCAACTAGCTGAAGAACATCTCAAGATTTGTTCTAACTTCAAAGGCGTCCCAGAAAGTAGGTCACTAAAGATTCCATGGTACTAAAATTTGGCTCTTCATCAATTTTGTACGTTTATGTCAACCTAGTTCAATTCTTTGTATCAATTTCCTTCCTATGGTATTAGATGTTTCTGTTGCACTTTAAACTTATTATTACTGGATATAAACCAATGAGATTTCAAGATTTTCGAGTTTAAGAACTTCATCTTTTTGGTATGTTATGTCCTTTTTCTGAGCCGTTTACAGTTTTGTTATCGAACTTCTAGGTTTCCTTAGTTTCCAGAATTACATCTTCTTTATTTTCATTTTAGAGAGACTTTTACTTCATTGTTCTCTCTACAGTAGGGCATTTCTGATGCATTTTGCAACTTGTAAATCAGATCTTAAGAAGTCAAATATATTGTAGATCCAATCTAGGCCATTTTTGGCCTTCTGTCTTTTTCAGGAGTCTTTGGATTAAAGTTACTCGTAACCGTTCATATTACATTTTTCTGGTCAAAGGATTTGTAATGGAGTGGAGAGGGAATAAAGAACAAGAGATTTTTAGGTGCCCAGTCTCTATCTAAACTAGAGATAATTTGATACTAGGTTTCATGAAATCGGCCTGTTATTAAATTGGTGCCAGAGTTTAGAAAGCAAGAGAAAGGTCTAGATGTTATACTTTTAAAATTTATAATGATGTTAAATCTGGGACATGGATGCAGTGCATCATGATCGGCTGCATCCAAAAAAAAAAAAATTGCAATGATCTGGGAAAGTTCCAGACCACAATCCGTATTGTGATCCAGAAAGTATACTGCATAGGGAGGATAACGCCTTGACATAGTGCAATCTTCAATCCTATGCAGTCCAGCGACAGTTTTAGAGCATCCACTTCATCATTCATAGCATCGAACAAATGCTACAACATCCCTACTGGCGTCATCAGCCCCTAGAGTAGGTGCAGGTCACAGGCACCAGTATCTGTCTACATTAGCTTTCATACCAGTATCTGGCCACATTTGCTTTCATACATTTGTACAACAGCCAGCATACTGAGTTTCTATCACACCTCTAGAGGTGACGGGCAGTTGATGAAGGCTAGCACTAGCTGTACTTTAAAGAATTGATGTTGACTATTCACCTATACATGTGCAATTAAGAAAAAGTGACACACTACAGAAGCATAATGAGACAGAAAATGAAAAATCGTTCTTTCCTTATTCAAAAATGTCATAGTACCAGGTTCTGAGGGCTTTGAGATTTTCTTAAGATACGATATGATGCTCAATAAGAAAGCCTACTTGTTAAATTAGGGGAGCCTGATCACTTTTAAAACAGAGGGAAAGATAGGTTAGAAAGAAAAGGGTGGAGGTATCGGCCAAAAAGGGATCTCCAACTGTTTAAGGTTCGTACTCTCAAACTTCAAAGTACTAAAAGTAACATGACTTAAAGTGCTTAAGTGGGGCCTGATTCCGCCAATATTTTGTTTGAATCATGGCCAATTTATAAATTTTTACACAAAGTCGATGCAGCAATTGTCTTGTTCTACAAATTGTCAGAAAATGCTTTAAAGAGAAGAATTTTAAGCAGGACACGCATACATTACAGATATAATTTTAAGTAGTTAGTTGCTTTTATGGGTGAGACGGTAACTGAAATGTAGATTGAAATGCATCATCCACAAATCCACATGAAAAGCTCAAACCTGTCGGCATCCACAATTAGCACAACAACACTTGGTAATATTCGAGATGCAACCTCTGTGACATCATAGTACTCACTTGTCGCCATCAAAGCCATCAAACCTACATATTTAAAATCAGGACGTGTGAAGCAAAGACTACAAGGAAAGTTAAATACACATAAAATGGCCAAGAATTTCATTATAGGACTAGCACTTTTATGACCATAAGCAATGAGCAATGCAGAGAAGAGTATATCTATGGAGCGCAATCTAAAGATACCTGCTCCTCTAGCAGGGGAAAAACCGTCGCGTAGAGCTCGCACTGTGAACGCATTTATCAAAACCCTCTTTCGAGTCTGCAATACATGGTCACTTCAATCAGGCTCTTAATGGTCCAAGAAATGTGTCTTCTAGAAATAATTGTAGCAGAAAACACCACAACTGTGTCAAGATTGCAAGCTTGTGGCAGTTCTTCAAAACCATGGTTCTAAACCCAAGCTAAGCATAGTTCAAAATAGCTTGAAAGATGAGGCTGCTAGTTGCTGCTGATTCTTGACTACACAAGGAGAGCATAAAGCTTGCATGTCTAATTTCAAATTCCACTTCTAACCCCCAGCTACTAGTGCATCAATTTGTCGCAATAATTCATAAATAAAACAATAACCAAATATATTTAAGCTTCTTTCATGTGAGGTTACTCTGAAACTATGCCTTGAGCTTTTATTATTTCTAACGCATTTTCTTGTTACTTTCACGTGGTATGCTAAGCACATTTCAGCTTCAACGTCTCGAGTTTGAGCATGTAGAAAGAACCACTTGAATGGCCTATGACAGTCAGACATTAAATTTTTGCCTTGTTCTATGGATTTTACTGCTGTATCTCGATTCTTGTACTTCTATGGCTGCATTGACCATGCTCTTTTGTTTCAATGAACGTCCCATACATTTGAATTTTGAGCAAAGAATTTGAGTGCCACACAATTTAAATTGAAATCGAAACCCTTTTATCATCAACTGCTAGTCATTTAGTGCACAATGAGGAAGACGATGCATGCTATTATGGCATTTTGTGTACACCTAATGTGTTGCATAATTTCAAACATCTTCAACTAGTTCTCTTTCTTTCACTCCAAGTCTTGCAGCGATAGCATAGAAGAGCATTGTTTTCCTTGGGTATTTTAATGCTGCCTTTTCGAAGAAAATTTGAGGAGCAGAAGGCATATAACGTGAGGGTGCGAGGTATTCCCGACACCCAGGATGCGATGCAAGGAAGCAACTAGATTTCTTGATACCACACTAGGCCATCATAGTAGAGATGTTGATCGTGCTTGGAGAACTAAATAACACTACTCTCATCATCCATTTCACTTAGAGGAATGGAGATCTGCATTACGTCTCAAAGCCAAATCAAAAGGTACGAATATCTACCTAGATGAAGATCTCGCACATATGCAAGTCCAAGAGCTTAAGAAAGCCTTTCAAGATGCATGTGAAACTGGGAAGATAGTCATTAATTGAGACGAGCAGGTGAAGTATACAGATGGCAAACCAAATAGGTAGCTGGGCCCCCCGGCCATAGGAGTTCCCCGGTTCCCTTCCATGTAAGCTGAAAATTGGGGCTTGGAATTGCAATGGAATCAACAGCTGGGGATCATTTATAGGTGGAGATATACTACTGTTTATTGAGACACATGAGAGTTGTGAGCATGGTTTGCCAGATTTTCCTCAGTTCAAATGATATTTTGAGTATTGCACAGAGAAAATTAGTGAGTGGCCGAGGTTTAGGCAGGGTGGCATGCTTGTATAAAGATACTCTACAGCCAATTCTCAAGTTCATTGGTCAGCATGAACATGCCGTTACATTTGGATTCACGTCATTGGAAAGGGCACTGGATTGGACAAGGATATCTTTATTGCAGTACGTTACTTTCCTCTTGAGACCTCTTTTGTCAAGGGTGTTGTTCTCCATATGCAGACCTTTCTCCAAACATATTTTGCTATTCCGAGAGAGGCATACTCTTTGACTAGCAATTTTAGTGCTAGAACTGCTTTTAAACAAACAATGTTTCATGATGCTACAAATTTGCTTTGCATAATATTACCCAAGTCTTTCCTAACAATACATGACTAGTTACGTTACAGTGAACGCTTGCTTCAATTTGGGGAAGCCCATGACTTACAAATTTTTAATGACCTAGCTTGTTGGCCTGGTTCTGGTGGATTCACCTATCACCCTCATAGCGGTGGTCACAGTGTTGTTGATTATCTCATAGGATCACTATTAGAGTTAATGTTCACATTGTTACCCCTAATGTTGTCATCTATGATTAATTAAGATTGTTGGGCCATGCCTGCGTGCTCATTCTAGTGGCCTTTACCTATATTTAGTAAAAGTCAAGTTAGAATTTAGTTAGTCAAGTTCGAGATTCTAGTGCTTGATTTGCAACACATCAATTAGGCAATTGCTTTTAGGCTGCTTCCGCTTTTGCTTTTGCTTTTCAACATAGACAAAAGTCTATAAGTATGTAGTGCGCCCTAGTCCATTTGCAATGGGCCATAGTTGACGTTTCTCATCACTTGTGTTCTCTCTCATGCATATAGCTAATGTTTCATCAAAATAGGAATCTTGTCTTGGATTACTTGTATTTCTGACTCTATCTCAGAAATGTCTGTGCACTCATCTCCATTGTTGAGCCAGAAATCGATGGATTAGCTGTCCATCGCATTCAAAAGGGCATAGATCTCTATCATTGAGTGGACAGAAGATAAGTCTCCAGCACTCAGAAAGCAGGTCTCACACTTTTCCTACCATTTTTCAATAGCTCCATCGCTGATTTCAGAAGGATTTTATGACTCCTCCTCATAGGAAGCCTACTCTGGGCTCCCCCCCCCTTCCCCTGTCCATCACTGCAAGTGGTGCAACTTGTCTCTCTCCCTCCATCGTTGCTGCAACAGACCTCTCCCCCCTTGGTGGTGGTGGTGCAATAGACCTCCCTGCTGCCTCTGCTACATCTGCTGCTGCTGCACCCTCCTCTCCCCCTTCTCCCCCTTCTTCTCTTCCATCTTCTTCTACTAAAAAGACCGACAAATGGAAATTATCCCTCAAGGCCAAGAAGACCCCTCAACTCGCTTGCACCAGCTTATCACCGCTCACTAATCCCTCTGCTCCACATCTCCCCACATCATAGCTCGCTAGAAGCGCAAGCTTTCTTCCTTACTACAACACTCCATTTTGCCGCTGCAGTTGCCTTTCCTTCCAAACCCCACAATAACATGAACATATCTACCAAGAATAGACCAACACGCCTCCCTTAGTATGACGATGAGTGTCGTTCCTACCAACACCTTGTCACACATGCACGGATGCACACCTCCCATCTGTTACGCTCCACGCACCGTCGCTATACCCGCTTACTTCGCTGTAAGAAGCGAACTTCTGATGATTAAGAAGATGACTTATTGGGCTTCTCCATAGCTCTTCCACAGGTGCATTTTGTTGTAAACTCATTCCCCATGCTCCACCTCCACTCCTCGACTGATCATGCCACCGCCTTATATACCACTCATACTGACACACTAATTCCATCTCCCCTAGACCTTCTGAATCACCTTCGTCATTGCCAATATGGTTGATAATGCCATCAAAAAACTAAACGCATGTAAAGCCAGAGATAGATGACCTTGAATCCAAGATATTTATCCATTCCACTGATTTGTTATCACCTCTCTTAGCCACCTTACTCAATCAAGCCATCGTCTCTAGATTTCCCTCTTCTTGGTGCACTAATATCATTCATCCTATACACAAAAATGGTAATCCCATAAATCTTGGTAATTATCGGACTCTCATGATTGGGCATGTGATTGTGAAGCTTATGGCACTATTCTGCAGTCAACTGTGAGTACTGAGGTAGAGACTAGGAGACTGTATGCTATTCTACTACGGATCATACCTCTCAGAGCCATCATTGAGGAAGCTCAACACAAAAGAGAGCGAGCTAATTGTTGCTTTGTGGACTTCAGGAAAGCCTTTGACTATGTCCCATGCTCCTTATTTATCTAGCGGATACATGACCTTGGTTTAATAGATAAGAGGGCTCTAGTAGTGATGGCGCTATATGAGAAAATACTGGGTTGTTTTTGGAGTGACAGACATATTTCTGAGTAGATCATGAGCATGATTGGGGTGAGGCAGGGGAGTTCCCTCTCACCTACACAATTTGGGATATATATTGACGAGCTGGAGAGGGTTACTGAGCAGTGTGGTGGATCTGGTTGTAGACTTGGAGACATTTTGATCGCTATTCTCCTATATGCAGATGATTTGGCTCTAGTTTCAACTACTCAAGAGGGCCTATAGAGGCAGATTGATTGCCTTCATGACTTTTGTTCCAGGTGGGGCCTAGGGGTTAACATTGAGAAGACCAAAGTGATGATCTTCAACACTTCTAGGAGTTATATGTTGAGACAAGAACTCCTCTTTGACAGTCACCCATAGAGATTGTTTCTTCTTACACTTATTTAGGCATACTCTTTTTGGGTCCTATATTTAGTATGAGACAGGTGGCCTCTGCTAGGCTTGGAAAGATTCATGCTTCCCTTTCTCAGCTGGAGAGATTTTGTTTTCATAAGCGTATTCGAGATGCCTTGAGAAAGTGTCAGCTTTTTGACATCATCATTTCCCCCACAACTTTATATGTGGCAGCAGCATGGTGCACTGGTCTCACCTCATCTGATTGGGCTAGTATCTCCGATCTTGCAACTATAGATTACCAATGCTACACGCCAATTCGAACCTGCCGATTCGAACCGGCAGGCCAGGTTCGAATAGGAAAACGGTTCGAACCTCTCTTTTTATTTTTTTAAAAAATTTGGTTTGTAACTTGTTAACTAACTGTTTTATAATGGGCCCTGAAGGATTCAATTTGTGGGGACTCAGAGTCGAGACAATGTTTGAGAAGGCTGAAGTTAGAAGATGAGTACATTGTACAACTGTACAAGGATCTGCATGCTAAGAAGACTGAGGAGTCAGGACTCTAGAGTATAATTGAGGTGATATGGTAGCTAAAGAGCAATGCCTTTGCCACATTACCTACTTCATAAGATTGTAATTTTGTGTCAAACCTATTTGCAATGTGGAGAAAAGAATAAACAAGCGCCTGCCCAGTAGGCAGCAAAGGTACTACTTGCACAGCAGGCAGCTATCACGCCTGCTACATAGGCAGTGGAATTGCTGCCTGTGTAGCAGGCAGCCGTACTGCCTGCTACACAGGAAGATGCTACCTATGCAGTAGGCACCTATCCAGCCTGCAGGCAGTGACCCCTACTGTGCCCTCCACCACTGCTTGTATTACGGGGGCCTCTGCTGCATCCTTTGTTGCTTCTGGTCCCCTCCTTCCTGCTCTAGTCTACTGCCTGCTCCTGCTCTTTCATTCCCCTCTGATATCACTGCCGACGCTCCACCTGCTGCCACCACTTGCACAAGATGAACTATACACAATCAACAAAGCGAGAAAGGATATCTCAAGACAGAAATGGATACCTTGAAAATCGAAGTACAGAATCTGAAATCGGCGATGGCAGCCCTCATCAAAGATAATGCAGTTCTTAAGGAGAGGCTTCAACTTCTGGAATGTGCGCCGCCTCCAATGACGAGCAAAATTATCAAACTAGAGAAGACTTTGGGTGAACATAAAGAGGCCAAGAAGGGCTTCTTCATTCAAAGGAGGTGAAGATAATTCTAATTAGATGTCCACATTTATTTCTGCTACCATCTCGGAAGAAAAGCTGTGTGATTTAAAAGCTCTCAATGTTCGGGTTTGGGGAGTTCACGACACTCAAGATGCCTTGAAAGAAGCTAAATCCTTTCTAGAGACTGCATTAAGTTTCAATACTCACGGCATGGATACACTTGGCGCACCCAAAAAGATAATCCTACCCTTATCGTTCATTTCAAATCAAGAGAAGATAGAACACAGGTATTGAAGCTGAAAGCTAAGTTGAAGGGCACGCAAATTTTCCTAGATGATGACCTTACATATATACAGGTGGAAGAACGTAGAAAGGCCTTTCATCTAGTGCCTAGGAAGTTAGGGTCCCTGGGATTGGGAGCTTGGGAGCATCGCAGGACCCCGTTCACACCAATTGCATATGTTGTGTGGAACTGTAATGGCCTTCATTCATCATCATCTGCAGGGGACCTCGTTGATTTCATTTCTCATGGTGATATTCTATTGTTCACAGAGGGTGAAGAGCAAGGTTTGTCAAAGTTTCTGGGTTTCAGTATACAGAGGACAGATGAGATATTTGAGTGGTTGGGGTTCTGGTTTCGTTATCACCTTACATAGAGATTATTAGTCAGGATGAGCATGCACAGTTTCTCTGGTTTCATATTTCAGGATATACTATTGGTTTTGACAGGGATTTCTTTTTTGCGACATGCTACTTTCCTCCTGAGACTTCTTCCTTTGTTGAGAGTACTGGCTCCCCATATAGTGATTTGTCAGCAGATATAATTCGATACTCGGAGAGGGGATACATTTTTCTCACAAGTGACCTTAATCCTAGAACTGCTTCTCGCCAGGTTGATTTTCACTCAGTTGTTGATCAGTTACATATCCATGCTCTTAATTGTGATGAGTTGGGAGTCACCAGGACTTCTGCCGACGTAATGGGTCCTACCACCTCTTATGGGAATTGCCTGCTGGAGAAGCACATGAGCTAACCATTTATAATGGCCTAGCTTGTTGGCCGGATTTTGGAAGCTTCACATGTCACCCTGATAGTGGCGCATTGTTGTGGATTATCTCACGGGATCACCCTCCTCCATCCTTCTCATCTCAGAATTTCATATAAACCCAACACATTATCTGACCATTCATTCCTCTCTTTCCACCTTGGCACTCTTGTACATCATCAGCCTCCCACTTCTCCTACCATTGATCGTTCTCTGAGATACACTTTTGATCGTGACTACGTACCGCTATATATTCTCGCTTTCTTGCTTCATCAGTTCCCCCACAGTAGCCCCTTGGACGAGCAGGCCTCCTTCCTTCCATCGACCCTCCATACCGTTGCCTCTCTCTCTTTGCCATTTAAACCTTTCCATCATAAATCCACCCCATCACACTCCATTCATCAACCATGGTATAATAGCCAATGTCATCACCTCCATCTACAAGTCCTTCACACCCAATCTCATGCTCTACATGCAGCTCGTCACTCCTACCACAATGTACTCCGTCGTCAAAAGCGTGCCTATGATGAATCTGAAGGGAGGAGACTTGTTGATCTTCTCTTCAATTCTTCTTCGGGCGCCTTTGGCGTAAGTTCATTCCACGTGCTAATCTAGGCTACAGCCCTCAATCCCACACCAAATCTTCCTTGCTGATTTCAGCTTGATGCCATCTTTCAGATCATTATTTATATTCAGCTAGTTATGGGGTTCCCGGCTACAACATTGAGATATTCTCGATTGGCACTCTGATCTTCAACACATCTCCACTCTCAGAAATATCAACTCTCGTGGTATTCTCAATGTGGTTCTCATCAATATCTTTGTTGCTTCCTTTACCAAGCATATATCCATCGTACTACCTCACTATCTGGACTTTGGTCTTTCTCATGGGCTTAGATTCCTTTTGGGTCAGCTCAAAGTTTCTTCACACCAACTTGCAGTTGAGATGGGCCATTTTGAAGATATACCTAGGGCGGTGAGGCTTTGCCAGTTTTGTACTCTTGGTGAGATTGAGACCCAGGATCATTTTATTTTAAGAGGGAGATTCTTTTGCCTCTTTAGACATTCCCCAGTCACACTACATTCTCTCGTCACATATATGGATCCATGCTATGTTGCCCTCACGATTCAAGAAATGTTACTATTTCGGAGCAGTTTATGCCATATACATCAAAGTCCTATCTCACAGCTCCAGATCACCTCTTTCTTCTCAGGGAGAAGATCTCCACTCCAGACATACTTCCTAAGACTGCCTATATCACATCCTTTTTTTCGCAATGTTGGATGATGGCATCCTTATCATTATCATTCTTTCTACATTTAAATCTATGTTTTGACTCTAGGGGTTTTTCTCTTAGCTCTAGTTCTTTCTATATACATTTATAGTATGGAGACGTTTTTTACGCTCACACACTTTCTATTATACACACTTGACATGTACTTTGTCTTATATGCCTTCTTGGCATCTAAAAAATTAAGAGAGCTCTCTCTCTCTCTCTCTCTCTAGGATATACCACATCAGATCATATTTTCACCCTGAGATCCATCATTGAGGAAGCTAAGGCCAGGAGAGAGCGTGTATACTGTTGCTTTGTGGATTTCCGCAAGGCCTTTGACTCTGTGCCTCGACATCTACTGATAGAGAGACTTCGGGACCGTGGCCTCCAAGAGGATATCATACAGGGCAGTCGTGGCATTGTACAGACGAGTTATTGGTCGTATCCGAGTATCAGGAGTTGTATCACCAGAGATAGAGAGTACCATTGGGGTTAAGCAGGGATGTCCTCTCTCTCCTACACTCTTTGGTTTATATATAGACGAGCTTGAGCAGGTTATACAGACAGAGGGAGGTGAGGGATGCACATTGGGTGACCTCGTTATCGCTATCCAATTATATGCTGATGATGTGGTTTTGCTTTCGAGGACGAGGGAAGGTTTGCAGCGGCGTCTTGACGCGCTTCACTCTTTTTGTACTCAGTGGGGATTATCAGTGAATGTGGCCAAAACCAAAGTTATGGTATTTAACACCTCCAGATCCTTCATGATGCGACGAGTGCTTTTATGGGAGGCTTGAGGTAGTTGACTCCTACACATACCTAGGGGTGGTATTTTCAGGTCCCACTTTCAGCATGCGACAGGCGGCATTTTCCCGGCTACGGAAGGGTTATGCATCGTCGGTAGAGTTGGAGAGATTATGTTTCAGCTCACATGTTAGAGATGCGACTAGTAAGTGCCGACTCTTTGACACTATGGTCGTTCCCTCAGCTCTATATGCATCAGAGACATGGAGTACTGGCTTGACGGCTACCGAGTGGGCGCGCATCTCACGACTTCAGATTCATATGCTCTCTCAGATGATACGGGCTAAGCCCTCTATCCCACATCATATTATATTGGCAGAGTTTGTCGTCCCCCCTATTCAGATAGAGGCACTGTTCCATATTGTCACATTCATACAGCGCCTAGAGGATCTCCAGGGTAGAGGCACACACTATGCTGCAGCAACTCTGTCGTCCTCCCAGCACCTACACTCTGAGGGACACTCCTTTTCGTGGTATTCCCAGGCCTGTCGTCTCCTCTCCACATTGAGTATTCACATTACGGATCTACCAGCTGGTACTCATCAGTATATTAGAGGATACTTATACAAGGCATATCTTCAGAGCACTTGGCAGGATTCATCTGGGGTGAAGACGGAGTTTTATTGGACACATTTTCTATCCCGGGACCTTGCTGGGTATCCCATTGTACCCAGATACCTAGTGGACAGTATCTCACACAGACTGCGGATAGTGATGGGTCAGTTTCGGGTTTCCTCTCACCAGTTAGCAGTGACTCTGATGGGGAGGCTGAGATTCCAGATGCCACCATACATAGACGGCAAAGACAGTGTTGTCGACCAGAGCGACAGCCAGTCCGCAGGCCACGGCCTGCAACTTCACGACAACATAGACACCACCGATCATCTACTCGACGACAGAGAGACGCAGCTCGCACAGAGACAGTGCCACAACATACTTTACATCATTTTTTTTCTCACAAGCAGAGAGACATCTATGATGCTTGACTCTCCTTGTGCATAGCACTATTTCCTGTTTTATTGTAATCTTGTTTCTTTTAGGTGGTTAAGCTTTCACGCTCCCACCGGGCATACTTGACATGTACCTTTTTTCAGTCCTATGTACCTTAGGGTATTCCATGGACATTAATAAAGATCTTTCTTTCTCTCTCTCTCTCTCTCTCTCTCTCTCTCTCTCTCTCTCTCTCTCTCTCTCTCTCTCTCAAACATGTACTATACTTTTTGTGTGTGGTCATAAACTTACCGCTTCATTAAGATGACCTGCAATATTCCCAATAAGTATTGTCGTGTTTGTTCGAATAGCTGGCTCCTCATCAACCTGCCAAGATATAAGCACCTTCCTATTACAACTCATTAGCTACCAAAGCTCTATGGATCACCTACATTTATGAAAAATATTTCTTACAATGCTTTCCAAGATCAGGTATCCAAAGAATGTGGACTACATGAAGTTCTTCGTGTTCCTAATTATCATGAAAAGACAATTACGTTGATTCTCATGATCCATCTATAGTGGTTCTTACTTGAGGATGTATGTGTGTATATGCATGTACATAATTAGACATGGATGCATATATGCACACGTTTAGCACATCAATTTATAGAAAGACATAATTTGAAAACTTGCTAAGGACAACAAACCTGCAACCTTGAAAGATGCTTCAAAAATGACCCTGTAATTGTTCGTTGCGAGAGCTACAATAAATCATTTTGATGCTCGTTAGTCCATGAAAAATATAGAATTTAAGAGTTATGAGGCTTCAACTATTTTAAATAAATATTCAAATTTCAGATATAGAAAGTTTTATCTAGGAAACAATCATCATATTTTATCAATAGTCTACAAAGAAAAACTACATAGCAATAATCGTAATATTACATGACACTAAAAATGCTAGTCTGAATGCACTACTACTTTACCATTGCTTGTAGTATTCATAGCAACCAAAATGTTACTAGTACACAAAAAAGGACTTTCACAAATCTTAAATGGCCTTCATGACAACATGCTTACAAATTTTCTAGTACAAGCTTCACTATTAAAGCCGGAATTGTAAATCATAGTGCATTAGGAAAAAAGTAACTATTGCAAGTTATATTAAAGTTTTCTAATTTTAGGAGGGCCTCCATCAAACTAACGGCCTACATCAAGCTAGCCTATTAGGCTGACTAGTAGGTGTTGACTAGGAGGTAGGTAGATGAGGTGAGTAGGTAGCTAGTGGTAGGTAGGGGAGAGGCTAGAGAAAGAAAATAATAAAGCCTATAAATAGGAGGATCTATTGCGAGTTTGTACATGGAGATTAGTGCTTTGAGAAGTGTGGTGACAAGAATGTCGAGGAAAACACATATAGGGCCACTACATTATTTCAAGAAGGTGTCTAAAGGTAGTGAATGAAGTTTGTCAAGAAAATTTTGTCCGTAGCAAAAACAATATGACAATGTTGACCAAAAAAAATTGGGAGCCAGTGGACTAGAATAACTTGTGAACACATCGATATATACACAAGGTATTTTTTAAGATACTTAAGATTATCCGTAAGTTTCTAAGGGGGGGAGTAATAGACACTTGTCAAGGAGCAATTGTGACCTTAATGCCCTACATCATGAGCAAGGAAGATGAAATGGCATAGGTCACTAATGCCCGTAAAGGAAACAAGCATTAGGCATTCCAAGAAAAGTACGTTTATTAATATTAGTCAATCGTTGTTAAAAGGGTAACAAGAGGAAAATAAAAAAAAAAATCAAGTGCAGTTCTATTTGTGGCTAGAAAACCTAGTGTAATACCACTCACCACGTGACCAAGAAAGTGCCAAGAGGGACAACTCATGATTCAAATGTTTGGGGTCACATAGGTGGAGGAATACCCATGGAACTAGTGGAGAACTACACAATTTTCGATTGGTTGGTCAAAAGAGGATGTGTTAGATATGGAGAAAAATTCAAGGAGAAAATTGTTAATGAGTATATCAATGGTCAAGGTGGACAACTTCAATGACATCATTGAAGTTCACATAGAAGATAATTAAGTTCCAATATCTCGTTAGTAAGAATGTGTATAGTTAAGAATTAAGGTTCAGTACATAATCGTCTAGTACCAATACAAAGTTAAGATGGTTGATGAAAAGTCACAAGCTCGTATCTCCAAACCTGTAAATCCTAGATTGTCGGTCTGTAGAATGAACCCAAGCATAGGCGCCGCCCTCTTTGAGTCCTTCTACCTGCTATTCCTATCACTTGGCACTTGGCATCCAGCTGTGGGTGATCAATCCACTTGAAATGCATGCTACCTATGACTTGTGAATATTGAGTGACTAATACGGTACCGCCCCCATGCCTCGCCATGGACCTATGACCCACTTGGACACCTCGGCTGCCTGCCGACTAGCATCTCGCCACTAATGGCTAGGATCCCAACAATCACAAATCACCGCTTCTCTAACAACTTGTCAAGTGGTCACACCGGGTCAAAACTTGTGACGCACATGTCCTAGCTTGGGCCAGATGTCCACGTCGATTACCCGCCTTCGCTAATAGTTGGCCTCAGGCCCTATAGTAACCAGCCGAGCCGAGGTCATATTAGGGCTCTCAATCCTTCCCTCCTTTGGCAAGTCATCGATCCTCGATGACAAACTCTAGCTAAGACTTCTGCAAACATTGTCGCATCCCCCAAGTAGCATATGACAATGGATGCCCATTCCAAGTCACCAGATACTCTTGGAGGAGACTATTCCACAATCGTCGTGCTCCCTCTAATCTCCCACTTTCTTTGGCCCATGCCCTATAGCTTCTTTCTCTTCTAGAGCCACCAGACCTTCTACTAGGTCATTGTGCAAACATCACTTGAGTTTGCTAACATAGAACATTGGATGTACCTTGCATTCCAATGGTTGTTGTAGCTTGTAAGCTAACTGGCTAACTTTCTCAATGATCAGCCATGGTCCACAATACTTAATATTGTCCTATGCGTAGCACCTGCAACTTGGAAGGAACCAGTTCGCCAAGTTGGGATCATAGTTGTGGATGAGTAGTACTGAGCATCCTCCAACGGATGGCCAAAAAACGAGGGTTTAACAAGATCTTGGAAGACATGCTTCGTGCTTATGTTAGCATTATGCAAACAGATCGGGTAAAGCATTTACCCTTATTAGAGTTTGTGCATAATGATAAGAGACATGCATCCACGAGGTTGAGCTCTTTTAAGCTCAATAATGGTTATAGGCCAGTTAGCCCAACGACCGTAGGAGTTCTATGTAAGGTGCCTAGTGCTACGGAGTGTGCTAATCTTTCTAAGTTAGTGGCTAGGGCAGAAAGTTACACTCATGAGAACTGTACCTAATGGAAATTTGTCCAAAAGTTTCCTATAAACTTGGGATCCCTGTCAGACACGATGGACTTCAAAATTCCATGCTATCTAACCACATTATGAATAAACAACTCAGCTCCTTGCAGAGCTATGCCCTTCTTGGTTGATGCAATGAAATGGGCCAGCTTGCAAAACCTATCTACCACTACCATACTTGAGTTAAACCCAGGAGGTAGACCAACAATAAAATCCATTGAAATGCTTTCACACCTTCCTGTAGGTATCTCACGTGGATATAGCAAGCTCATAGGACTTACCCTCTCGACCTTGTTCACCTAACAAGTCGTGCAATGCTAGAAAGCGAATTTCCATATGAGATTCTTGAAATAGCTTGGCCGACCAAGCTTGGCAACCCTTCAAATCTGGCTAAAAGCAAAAGTACTTTAAAGTATGATGGTCTCTGTACACATAAAATTCCGGATTGTGTAAATAATGTCGCCATACCTTAAGCACATATATGATCACATACAACTCCTGCTCGTGTGTGGGATATCACTGTTGAGCTATTGTCAACTTTTTACTTTCAAAGGCTAGTGGTCTACCCTCTTGGCTGACCATTACACCTATGATGGTGGATAGTGTTCTTAAAAAGGTCGTAGAAGCTGACTCACCTATCCAATTATTAGTATGTGTCACCTTTACCACAAAATCTGAAGGCACTTGGTTGTAAGATCCTCAATCAGCCACAATAAAGATGCAAGTGAGCACATCCATTGGCCTTTCTTTCCAAATTCCAAGTCAAAAACAACTAGAGATAGAACTATTTGGGTTTATTCCACCATTTCGAGATACCCCATGATTCATGGGAGAGAATCTCTACAAATTTTATTGTTGGACCACCAAAGACCCTGCTGAGGTTCGACCTTGCAAGTGGTAGATTGGCTGACCATAATTGCCCATATCGTCAAACTGCCAAGAAAGTGACACTATACTAGTGGTTAGGTTGGTTGTTCAAAACATGGTCCAATTGCATAGACTTTAAAAAATCATAATCTCAAATAGGTGTTGGAAACACAATTGTAGATAAATTAGAGTGTATCCATAGACAATAGGAAGACTAAGAGGGTTAAATGTATTTTGGACGATATCCTTCAAGCATTGTTTGTTAAAAGCATATAGACAAGGTGAAAAATTTCCCCTCATATAGTTCCCATACAATAACAAGAAGTTATCGTCATGAAAACGCAGCTAGAAAAGGGATCAAAAAGACATACTTCAGGGAATGGGGCTATGAATCCCTCATATGTGTATCAAAGGAGTTTAAAAGTACATCCTATTATTTTAACCAGCACAATTCAATTTGTGTATAGAAAGAATAGATACGACATTGCAGAATAGCCAAAGGATCACCTACTATGATTATAAAATATTTAACAAGTTTCAGAGCTCAATGAGTAATGATAAAATAACTTGCACAAATGGTCAAAATGCACAGCAAAAGCATGAAATTCCTAAACCTGCAAAAACTCGCACTTCCTAAAATACCAATGAACTTTTCATGGAATTACATTCCTTGGACCTTATGAATGTTTGAAGAACAAGTAATTTCCACAAAACCAAGGCAACTCTATCTCTAGAATTTTATCATGTTTATATTCACAACTCTAACAAAACCTAGAATAGATTCAAGGAATTGAAACCAAACTAAAAATGGTTAGAACTCTATGCATAAAAGTTGATTAACAAAACATAGCATTGGGTTTTTATGTGCTTTATTCTAGGAAGACTAGTAAATTGAAAAAACATTTAAACCATTTAGTTTTCACAAACATTCATATGGAAAACTAAGTCAGTCTCAATCTTATCTCTAGGAACTGCACCAGTATCTATCAGCGTGTTCATAATAGATAAAAGCATGTCTGAACAAATAAATGGAAGAGGAACACACCTTGGGTGCAAGAGTTAGCATTGACTTCAACGTCAACTCCCGCAAAAATGCAGAAGTATCCGAGAATCCAGAAGCTATATGTGGAAAAACCTGATCATGCAAATATACATGCAGATGTTTTGAAAACCATGTAGAGATAATCTGTTGTCGCTCAAGCATGTTGAAACAGAGAAACTACAAGACATTTAGTGGCAACGTAATGCACAAGACGAGATCTCTCTCATCTATCCTTGCCTTCCTCAATAGGGTTCCAGCTCCACTGTGACACGAAATAGGCTATATAGATTCAATTTTATTCTACCTCAGTGTACTCAGCCTCATTAATTTGTATATTCAATCTATGCAATGATCTCACACATGAGAGCAAGACTACTTGAGATTGATTTACTAGTTTGCTGGTTTTAATAATACTGAAGACATATCCATTTACTACTCTATTGGTTTTAATAATATTGAAGACATATCTATGCTCCTACAAGTATTTATCACACTTGAGATGTACTTACCTGGTCTTATGTTCCTTTTGGCACCAAAACAAATAAAAAACTCTCTCTCTCTCTCTCTCTCTCTCTCTCTCTCTCTCTCTCTCTCTCTCTCTCTCCTACAAGGATGTCCACTCTCTCCTACACTTTTTGGTCTTTACATTGACGAGCTGGAGCATGTTATACAGAGAGATGGAGGGGGGGGATGTACATTGGGCAACCTCATTATTGCTATCCTCCTGTATGCTGATGATGTGGTTTTGCTTTCACGGACGAGAGAGGGTTTGCAACAGCACTTAGACGCTTTTCTTTCTTTCTGCACACGGTGGGGTTTGTCAGTGAATGTGGCCAAGACTAAGGCCATGGTGTTCAACACCTCTAGGTCTTTCATGATGCGGCGGGAGCTTCTATGGGATGGTCATCCACTGGAGGTTGTTGATTCATATACATATCTAGGGGTACTATTCTCGGGGCCCATGTTCAGCATGAGACATGTAGCTATTTCTCGGGTACGGAAGGGCTATGCCTCGTTGGTAGATTTGGAGAGACTTTGCTTCACTTCACACAACAGAGATGTGACCAGTAAGTGCCGACTCTTTGACACTATGGTTGTGCCCTCAGCTATGTATGCTTTCGAGATATGGAGTACTGGCCTGACAGCTACTGATTGGACATATATCTCCCGGCTCCAGATTCGTTTGCTCTCCGGTATGATACGGGCTAAGCCCTCAGTACCACACCAGATTATATTGGTGGAGTTCGCGGTCCCCCCCATTCAGATTGAGGCCTTATTCCATATTGTGACTTTTATACAGAGGCTGGATGATGTTCAGGACGAGGGTACACACTATGCTGTTGCGGCCCTATCCTCATCCTGGCGCCTACACTCAGAGGGACACCTTTTCTCATGGTATTCTCAGGCTTGTCGTCTCCTCTCCACATTGGGTATCCAGATCACTGACCTACTTGCGAACACTCATCAGTACATTAGAGGCCTCCTCTATAGATCATATCTTCATATCACCTAGCAAGGTCCATTGGGAACCAAGAGTGATTTTCTATCTCTTGATCCAGCTGGCTACCCCATACTATCTGGTTACTTGCTGAGGAGTATATCACACAGATTACGGATAGAGATGGGTCAGTTTCGGGTTTCTTCACATCAGCTGGCCATTGAGACCGGCAGATACAGTGGCACCCCACGAGAGGACCGGCTTTGTAACATGTGTTCTATGCATGAGATTGAGGATGAATCACATTTCCTCTTTAGATGTCCAGCCTACTATGAGATTCGGGGGAGGTACTACTGCTTATTCAGAGAGCACCCAGTGACAATTTCTACCTTGCTATCCTATGAGGACCCTAGATGTGCAGCACCGATGATCCGGGAGATCTCAGACTTGAGGAGGAGACTAGATACTGATACACACTCCTTGGTACAGTTGAGCATCAATGAGTGCATATCCCGTCGGAGACAGAGATACGACGATTTAGATGGAGAGGCCGAGATTCCAGATTCTTCTATGCATCGGCAGCAGCGACCATGTCGACGGCCAAAGAGACAGTCAGCCATTAGGCCCCAGCCTAGATGGACACGGCAGCAACGACGACACCGACAGCCTACCCGACAGCAGCGGTCCATGGCACACCCAGTGACACCTTCACAGCATACCATTCACCACTTCTTCTAGGTTGATAGGCATCATGCTATTCAATTCTAGGCTGCCGGACCCTGACTTGGCCAACCATCTTTAGGCTTCAGGCATTATATTAGCAGTTGTTGTTTCATAGATGATTGAGCTTTAAGCTCCTATGTGCACACTTGACATGTACCTTTTCTGAGTCCTATGTACCTTAGGGTATTCAAGGACATTAATAAAATCTCTCTCTCTCTCTCTCTCTCTCTCTCTCTATATGGTTGGATCTATCTCAGCCAGTTCGGTCATGTCACTCGGATACACAGCTCCAAATCACATCCTTCTTTTCTCGTTTAAGATTACAAATCGATCCTAACTCTGATGATAGTGGGATTGATGATGACTCGCAACGTAGACACCAGAGACGACGTACTACCCATAGAACAGAAAAGGCGCGAAGCAAAGCAATGAATCGCTTCGCTTTTTATGGCACGAAGACCTTGAAAATCCACAGGCTTTATGAGAAAAAAGACATGGAATAATAATTATGAAGACCTCCACCGAGGATAAAAGACTAGGATGTTGCATCATAGAACCAACGGGAAACAGATGGTGGACAAACCGACCCAAGTTCCAACCACACCTAGATCGAACGGATCTAGCCCCCAAGCTATGGTTCTACCAATGCTCAATAGGAGAGAGATGTCAAACCGGCAGCATACGACTACCATTACCACAATCCAGAATACCCTTGTGAGAGCCCAATGGGCCCTCCAAGGCTCATGCACCACTAGTGGTGCACTGTGACACCTCACTGGAGACCTTTGCAGCCTAACTGGGCCACATCATCCAATTCCCCTATGACTCACTAATAGACCCATAATAATCCACCATCATGAGTTTAGGCCTCCAACCATTGATTATGACCATATACTCCAGAGGACCCCAAACCACTCATAATCATAATTAACTCACCGAGGAATAGTCGAAATTAACACCACAAGGATGCAGAGAGAGAGTTACACAGTTTCACATAGCTCTTCTTTAGACCAAATCCATTCAAAGCGTTATTGTCACACAAAGTCTATCCTTCTTTGTCTAGAATCAGATTTGTTGTAGTTAAATCATTTGCCGAAATAACAAATCTCGAGATAGCAACCATCTAACTGTTATAACATGTTAAAGCAAGAGATATATATACATGTGCACGAGTTTATTGACAAGTAGTTCGAAACTGAACCTAAACGAATGAAGAAAAAGGTTGTAGTAACAATCGATGCGACGTAGAAGTTTTCTCTGTTAGTATTCAAATGCTAGTAAATCCTTCGTAGTGGAAACTAACATCTAAGAATACATCGTAAGGTAGCATAAGAGATACTATTTGTTATGAAAAGAATGACCTCTAACGGGATAATCAATTCGAGATCAGTCATGGGCATGACATTCTTCCCCCCTTATTCAAGTTTTGACCTCAGAACTTAAGGTTAGGGAAGTTGAAAGTTCCTTTTTAGGCTACCTTCCTAATCCCAGGAATCATTGTCGTCTGTGTGACCCTTCCATCGAACCATATGCTCAGTAACTAGACGATTTCTCAAACGTTTAGTTCTTGTATCCAAGATCTCTTTGGGTTCAAGTCGAGTCACGCCCGATGATTCATCCAATAGGTCCAATTGGTCTCCAGAACCAAGACGTTCCCCTTCACGTAGACTTTTCTTAAGTCGACTGTGAAAAATCGGGTGCACTTGAGTTCCTTCCAGGAGGTCCAATTGGTAAGCCAAGGATCCAATCTTTTTCAAGATTTGATACGGTAGGTACCCTATATTTAGCGGACAATTTGTAATGCTTGACGGTACGCATTACACTAGAATCCTTTGGGATTCAAAAATACACCCAATCCCCCACTTGACAGTCTCGAGGTGATCTTTTCAAATTAGCATAATGTCTGTCCCTATCCTGGGCACTTTGGACATTCTCATGTGCTATTTGTAGCATTTCTTGCATGTCGTGCAGGAAATCCGCTTCTTTCTGAAACTTAATCGATCGAGGTCTACCCATCCATTGCGGGATGATCTGAAGAACTTAAGTTTAGTGTTGTCTCTAGTTTAGCAAATACGGCCGACCAAAAGTGACCGGTGAATTAAAATTGAATCATCAAACGATATCACCATCACAAGTCTGGAATTGACACTTAATATTGTATGATGAAGCTTGTTTTGTATTGCTTTGACCTTTTCCAAGATTCATTTGCTAAACCTATGACCCACTATGTGGCCTGCTTGGCAACTATAGACAATAGAACCAAATTGACAAATAAAATTATTCAAAATCTAGGCCCAAGTATTTGTAGAATGATACTATTTCCATATTCTTACCTTCGAAAATGATGTTGACATTTGCCTATGATTATTATCTTTGTTTTGTCTATATTAACTCGCATGTTAAAAAAATCACAAAGTTTGCCAAGAGCAGACAACTTTTTTTGTAAAATATAACTATACTTTGCCAACTGTACAATATCATCTGCATGCATTCACAATAATAACGCGCAACCTGAATTCATCCCTTTTCATTCGTTAAAGTTCATCAATGAACAGCATTTCAAAGAGAATAGTGGAGAGAGGGAAGCCCTGTTTGACTTCTGTGTTGCTAATGAATATTGATTCTTCATTTATTGCGAAGCCATCCACAGGTTGCATTGCTAACTCTTCTAAAATACTCTTACCTGTATGAATATTGCTTCCGAGACTCCAAGGGCACTTTAAAGCTTATCATTCTCTCTCAATGCTTTTTTTGTAGGCATTGTCTAACAGGATCTTTTATAACCAACAACGCAACACTCTTTCACGTGTGCCCCTTCTACCATCCTTCATACCACAGTGAGCATAGAGGCAAAGACTCATTAGTTTTATGCTATTGTATGGGCTAGGTTTAGAGCATATCACACCACCTTTGAACATATCTACACTCTCAGGGGACTCATTGGGTAGACAAAGTTTAGGAAGGAGAGACTCACTAGATGTGACTGTGGAGCGTGGCATACCGCTCTTCTTAAGGTTGTAAATCTCGGAGGCTAACAGTGGTGTTCTCTGGTCTTGGCGTTTGAAAGGGATGGTTGTCTCATCCTCTGAGTTTACTTTATGTTTGCACAAGGATGACATCTATAGCAGGAGGTAATATGAGGCTGTGTGTCCCTCATATTGGAGCAGCTCCTATGGCATAACTTTCCTCAGATAAACAGCTCCTGTATCATCAAGGTGAGACATCGTTGATCATTGTAAAATATCAATGAGCGAAGGGCGACTGGCATTTCATGAATGTGACAGTGATATCTCCCTCTGGTCTCATAATAAATCGGCCATCAGAGGATAAAATGCCTAGTATTCATATTACACAAATGACAAATCCTTTCTTTTAGGGGTTTTCCCTAGGAACGGCCTATGTCCACATGTAGCTGCTATGAAGAAACTCTAAGCTTTTCGAAAGTGAACCTGAGGCTGTGTGGTATTCTCGAGTCCAAATACTGAGGTAAGATAAGGTCCTAAGTTGGATCCATCTCTAGGAATAGGGTCTAGTTGATGTCTAGCTTGATCTCTAATGGGTCGTCTCCTTGAGTATATTGTTGATACATGAGCTGCTAGGCATTAGATGAGTCTGCTGGATGGTGAGATGTGGATATGCCAAATGAACCCAATAGGTATGAATTTTGGGAGCACTAGGACGAGTGATACCTTTTCTTGTAGGTCTCGTGAGATGATGTGAGCGTTAGCCATGGATATTTCTGTGTCCTGTATGAATTTTGGGAGCACTAGGATGAGTGATACCTTTTCATGTAGGTCTCGTGAGATGATGTGAGAGTTAGCCATTTATATTTCTCTGTCCTGGTATTTGTACCTCTGCTAATAAGCAATAGTATTGAAATCATGATAATATGAAGTATAGAAGCTTAACAAGATCAGAAGAAAACTACGAAGTATTTCGACACGACTCCAAAAGCATTCCTTGTGACACAATAATGAAACTACTAAGCATGCTTTAGTTATTATGGCGAAGTAAGCTATAAATTGTTGCACACAACTCAAAATATGAAGTCTGCAACTTAAACTAGTAGAGCATGGCAAAGGCTTGGGACAGAGAATGGAAAAACGTTATTGTCGCCCATTGAGAACAATATTTTATGGGATCAATTGATAAATCATAAAAATAAGCAATAGCAGAAAAATCATGAAAAAATTAAGTATTACGACGTATTTCTACAAGCTCCAAAAGATTTACTTGTGACTTGAGCTGAACTAATGAAACTACTAAGCATGCTTTAGTTATTTGGGCGAAGAAAGCTATGAAGATCTGCATGCAGCTCAAAATAGCTCTTTGGACACTTCTTGTACCCATGTTTTTTGGGACCAATTAATAAATCATTACCATAAGAGATAGCAATAAAACAAGGATAAAATGGTATAGAAGCTTTAAGAAGATCACAGAAAACTACTGAGTATCTGCACAAAGAGTCCAAAAGCTTTCCTTGTGACTTGAGCTGTAATAACAAAACTAATAAGCATCCTTTAGTTTATGAAGGGCTGCATACAACTCAAAATAGCTCTTTGGACACATCTCAACCAATATTTCATGGCTCAGCTCATATCATATGTGAAAGCATAGACAGCTAGAGTTATGAGAGGCTAGTCCAATCTGATGATGTAAGCCCTGAGTCTCTTCCGCACATATAACTATGGAGGTAATCAAAGTGTCAAACAGACCAAGTTAGTGTGAGCATCCCATGTATGTCTCCTAAAAGAAAGCCCCTCCAAGTTGTCTGTGGAAGATTTTGTTTCCTAAGTCAATTGGTTGCTATAGGTCTCATTTTAAACATAGGACCTTTGAAGAGTGCAGCCAAGTATGCGTTCCTATGAGCAAACTATCTCCAATCATTGACCATCCAATGTAAAATCATCCCTCTAGAATTTGCATATATGACTAGATGTATTGAAGATTGTAGTCTTGATCTTCTTTACATTGACTTCCAAACCCGAACTAGTACAAAATGAGTCCAAAGTGTGCATGTGCTGCTATAATCCCTCTCTAGTTCGAGAGGCTAGAATCATGTCATTTACATATAACTAGATTTTAGTAAATCACATAATCTGTACTTGCCCTTGATCTTGGTCAACAGCCCAATTAACTCATCAATATAATGGCCAAACATATTAATGGAGATTCAGGAGAGTGAACAACCTTGCTTCACTTCTATGGCACTATCAACTCATTGAAATAAGCCCTCATTTGACCTGAAGGACCTCATAACTGCCTCATATAGTGCCGTGACAGCTAACACCATGTCAAATAAGAAATGAAGATCCCACGACCTTTGAATGAATGTGTGGCATGGTACAGAATCAAAGGCCCATCCCAGTCCATGAAGTAACAGTAGACTCTCTCCCTCTTGAATTTTGCCGCCTCAATAAGTGCTCTAAGAGTAAAAATATGATCACAGGTGGAATGATGTATCCTAAAACTAGCCAAACCCAAGGATGCAATGCTGAGTCTTAACCTCCTTGCTCACTAATTTTTGTAGGATGGTCCAATGAAGGTTAGTTATGATGTGTCCATTCATAGTGGTGCAGGAATTATCTAGTCTCATGGGGGTCACCGGCTTCCATTAGATGGATAATATTTCTACACTAGGAGGAAAAAAATAGGAAATGATTGTAGCATTGAGAAGGGTGGCAAGGACTGGAGACATTATCTACAAAATGGAGAAGAAGATCAACCTCAACATCCTCAATTTCTCGGGTGCTGTTGTTAGAGCCTATCAATGGCCTCGCTTACCATCAAGGAGTGGATAGCGAGAACTCTGAGGGTCCAGGTGAAATGGCGATGGTGATAGTGGTAGGTGATGAGCATAGAATGGTCATGTATAATCCAATCAAGGGAGAGGCACAAGGCCATAAGGCACCTAACGAAGAGCTATAGATGAGGGACAGGAGTCTCTTGTTTTGAGCTTTCATGTAGCCAGCCTTCTTATGCTAGAGTAAGGTGCAATCTAGGTGTTTGGCCTCGGGAAGGAGATGAGGCAAAGGTATGAACACCGATGACGTGGAGGTGTAGATGACGCAATCATCATCGTACCAATTGCTATGAGGGAAACTGTAGCACGAGTTTGATTTTGATTTAGGATAGCATAGAAATTAGGAGAAGAGAAATGCTAGCCCCATTTGATCGTTAGCCCAATCCACCATGCCTCTATTGCATACAAAGCCATAGGGGTAACTAGAATCTCCAAGAGATGACAATTATGCTATGCGTCCCATATGTGTCTTCTGAAATAGAGCTGCTCCATATTGATTAGAGAAGATTGTCCCTTCCCTATATTAACCTATCTCATGCAAAGTTTTTTTTCTTTCTCATATCTATTACATGTGTAAGGAGGAAAAACTTGAAGGTGCAATGCAGCCCCATAACCCTACGCAATGAGTTGCATACAAAGAGTGATAAATCATGTACCTGTTCATCAACAATTTGATTTGATAAATTGTTTCCAAAGCTTTCAATGTTTTGGAGAAGGCTAACACGAAT